>JAULAV010006993.1:0-12998 GCA_030789695.1 Scilla litardierei | reverse complement strand
ACGAGTATTGGATAGATCCATCCAAGAAATGTCCAACTTGCGATCAGTTCGTCGAAGACACCAAAACCAATCTTCCACAGTGACAGGAGGAGGAAATGATTCATCTTCTTCGGAGAACGGCATTTGAGAGGAAACGCGATAGCAAGAATCAACAGAGATTGGGGAAAAAGGTACCATAGCCAAATTCAAGGCAGTTCCAGAATGCATGTGGTCAGAAGACACTGAAGATGTGAAGAGGACAAGATTCCAGCGGACGAGACCCTAGAAGATCGTGGAACACCACCTTTCCGTTTGAAAGGAGAGAAAGCAGAAGATGGAGGATTCTGGCGAGATGATGCAGCTTGGCGAGCAGACCGACGAGGATTCGTAGAGGATCTTTCATTTTGAGATCGGCCCATCGCAGAAACAACAAGGATTTCTTGGACAATGAATCAAGAACCAAGAACCCTAGATATGCACGGACACAAAAACCTTCTTGAAGAATTCTAAGGAGGTGAAGAGAGCTCCGAAAACCAATAAAGGGAAATAAATGCAGAGGTAATAACGCTCAGACAGAAAAGACAAAAGAATCCAGAGCACTTTTAAGAGTTGCAACATAATGTTTGACATTATGTTTAACATTATGTGCAACAATGAGTTCAACATTCAGATACGACACAGCCCAAGAGCTTGTCGTAACTCCTCAAATCGGTTAGAATCCAAGGGTTTAGTAAATATATCAGCCAACTGACTGGTAGTATTGATATACTCCAAAATGAGAATCTTCTTTTCAACTAGCTCACGGATGAAATGATGCCGAATGTCAATGTGTTTAGTCCTTGAATGTTGAACAGGATTCTTTGAAATGTTTATCGCACTTTGATTGTCACATAGAACAGTCAAAATATCTTGATCAACACCATAATCTGTCAACATTTGTTTCATCCACAAGAGTTGAGTACAACAACTCCCTGCTGCAATGTATTCTGCTTCAGCTGTTGACAACGAAATCGAATTTTGCTTTTTACTATACCAAGAAACTAAGTTATTTCCAACATAAAAACATCCTCCGGTGGTACTCTTCCTGTCATCAGCATTACCTGCCCAGTCTGCATCACTATATCCTGATAAGAGAGTATTGGTATCTTTGGAGTACCAGATCCCATAGTCAGCTATTCCACTTATGTATCTGATTATACGTTTAACAGCCGTGATGTGTGATTCCTTAGGACATGCCTGATAACGTGCACACACTCCAACACTGAAACAGATATCAGGTCTACTTGCTGTCAAGTACAACAAGCTACCTATCATGCTCCTGTACAAGGTAACCTCTACCTGTTTTCCACCATCATCTTTAGAGAGCTTCTCTGTAGAACCCATAGGAGTGCGAACTTGACGTGCTTTCTCAAGACCGAATCTTTTGACTAGATTCTTAGCATATTTACTCTGTGATATGAACAGCCCATCACTAGTCTGTTTAACTTGGAGACCAAGAAACATATGTAACTCACCAACCATACTCATTTCAAATTCTTTTTGCATAAGGTCTATAAACTCACTTACTAGCTGAGAAGATGTAGAACCAAACACTATGTCATCAACATAAATCTGAGCAATAATGATAGCAGATCTGGTTCTCTGAACAAACAGTGTCTTATCAGCTCCGCCTCGTTCATACCCCTTTTAAGAAGATATCTAGTCAGACGCTCATACCAAGCTCTGGGAGCTTGCTTGAGACCATAAAGAGCTTTCTTCAGCCGATAAACATGACCAGGTAAGAAAGGATCTTCAAATCCCTTAGGCTGCTCGACATAAACTTCCTCATTTAAAATCCCATTTAGGAAGGCGCTTTTCACGTCCATTTGATGAAGCTTGAAGTTAAAACTGCATGCGACAGCAAGAAGAAGCCTAATAGATTCCAAACGAGCCACCGGAGCAAAGGTTTCATCGAAATCAACTCCTTCAATTTGTGTGTATCCCTGAGCAACCAGTCGAGCTTTGTTACGTGTGACATTTCCTCTTTCGTCTGTTTTATTCTTGAAAATCCACTTGGTGCCTATAACGTTCACCCCTTTCGGTCTCTCAACAAGACTCCACACGTCATTACGCTGAAATTGATTTAGCTCCTCTTGCATAGCCATCACCCAGAACTCATCCAACAATGCCTCTTTAACATTCTTGGGTTCAAGACTAGACAAAAAACAAGTATAACCAGCAAGATCACGATAATTTACCTGACTGGTGCCTCTGGTGCGAAGACCATCTTCAACATTCCCAATGACGAGCTCTGGAGGATGATTTCGGATAACTTTAGTTATTCCACGTGAGGGATGAGCTTCATTCTCATCAGATAGCGATTTTTCAGCAGAAGCCGTTCCATGAGCGACACCATTCTGACTAGTGTTATCAGATGTTGAATCAAATGTTGTAACATTTTGTTCAACATTTTGTTCAACATTTTCATCTTCCTCATTAATCTCTTCTTGCGGCCCAGCCCCCACACCACCTTGCTCGAAGTCATCAACGACGACATTGATGGACTCCATCAAGACATCAGTACGATGATTTAGTACACGGAAGGCACGCCTCGTAGTAGAGTATCCGAGAAATGTCCCTTCATCACTCTTAGCATCGAATTTTCCTTTAGAAGTCCGATCCTGCAAGATGTAACATTTGCTACCAAAAACATGAAAATAAGAGACATTAGGTTTCCTACCTCTCCAGATCTCATAGGGAGTTTTATCCGTTCTGGGTCTCAGATAAACTCTATTTATGGTGTAGCAGGCAGTATTTATTGCTTCGGCCCACCATTTTGTACTGATCCTTCTGGCATTTAACATCACGCGAGCCATCTCCTGTAGAGTCCGATTCTTCCTCTCAACAATACCATTCTGTTGAGGAGTCTTTGGAGCAGAAAACTCATGTCGTATTCCCTCTGCCTCACAGAAGTCAGCAAACAGGTGGTTTTCGAACTCCTTACCATGATCACTGCGAATACGAGTAATCTTTCCAATAGTAGTTCCCCTCTCAGTCTGAAGGCGAATGCAAAGCTTTTTGAAGGCATTGAATGCATCTGACTTTTCTTTGAGAAAATCCACCCACGTGAAACGAGAAAAGTCATCAACACAGACAAAAATATATTTCTTACCTCCCATGCTGACTTCCGTTGTGGGTCCTATCAGGTCCATGTGCAGCAACTCCATATTCTTTGAGGTGGTGATGATCTGAAGTTGTTTATGATTGGTTCTCTTCTGTTTTCCTAGCTAACAAGAACCACAGACCCCTTCAATTTTCTTGGAAAGAACAGGTATTCCACGAACGGCTCCAACTTTGATAATTTCAATTAAGGTCTTGTAGTTCACATGACCAAGTTTTTGGTGCCATTGTTCGGCAACTTCAACACTGGCAGTGAGACATCTATTTGCTTCCTGCAAAAGATAACAATTGTCAGTCGATCGTTTTCCAGTAAGAACGTTGATCCCAGCTTTGTTTAGCACAACACACTTATCCTTAGTAAACTGAACAAACAGTCCTTGATCACACAATTGGCTTATACTAATCAAGTTAGCCTTTAAGTCCTGGACATGCATGACATCCTTCAAAGTAATGGACTCAGTCATCTTCAGCTCTCCCTTCCCAATGACTTTGCTTCTCTGGCCGTCACCAAAAGTGACGTGACCTTTATTTCCTGTAGTGTATTCAGACAAGAGGCCCCGGTTTCCTGTCATATGCCGAGAACAGCCGTTGTCGAAGTACCATGTGTTTTCCGAAAAAGCACTCATGGATGTGTAAGCAACTAGGCTGTGAACTCTTGTCTTTCTTATCCATCTCTTAATGATCCTTTTATCTGAATGTCCCTCGTTCCTTCCTTCATGTTGATGTCTCATCCTTCTGAAACACCTGCTCTCAGTGTGACCTCTGCATTGACAGTAATTACAAATCAAGGGTCTGATAGTAGTGCTCTTTTTGTGTTTACCTTTTTGACTCCCTTGCTTGGACTGTTTGTTACTCATCTGATTTCTGACAGGTTGACAATGAACTTCCTTGCTTATCTGAAGATAACCTCCTCTATTGAACCCTACTCCCGTACGATCTCTGGAGACTTTCCCCATGCTTAGAATATCATCAAGCTTGGTTTTGCCAGTGTTCCATTTGTTAAGAACACTCTCAGCATTTTCAGCTCTAAGAAGTGTTCTCCTGAGTTGGCCTTCCAGATTTCTGACGTCTTGCTTGATCTTGTCAAGTTGAGTTACAACCTCTTCTCTTTCACCTTTTAGTTTAATGTTCTCATACTTCAAGAGTTTGTTTATCTCACATATCTTTAACCAATTAACAAACATGGTTTGATATGCGGACCGAATATCAACTTCGTCAACTTCCTTTTCATCACCCGTATCAGATATAGAATCACTATCAGATGTTGCACTAAATGTTATAACATTTTTCTTGACATTCTTATCTTTTTCTTTCAACATGGTGCAAACAGAACCCACACTATGTCCAACATTGCTAGTTGTGTCATCAGTACACTGATCACCCATGATGGTCATAAAAGCAACATAGTTGCTGACAATGTCCTCGTCACCAGTGTATTCTTCAGACTCATCATCACTCCAAGAGCTTGCTAGAGATTTTCCTTTTTGTTTCTTTATGGTGTTAGCACATTCTGCCTGTATGTGTCCAAAACATTCACATTCTCTGCATTGAATTCCCTTGCCTTTACCCTTTGTATCAAACTTCTGTATGGGTCGATTGTTGCCTCTAACTGCAGAAGAAAGATTTGTACGAGCTTCTTTGTTAATGTTTCTGAAATTCTGACCTCTATTTCCTATTTTCCTCATCATTTTACTAAAGTTCTTGGTTAAAAGAGCTATGTCATCTTCAATCTCAGTACCCTCTCCTTCATGTGAAGCATCAGCAGTTTCCACTTTTAAAGCCACTCCTTTCTCCCTTTTATTTTGCTTCAAGTTCATCTCAAAAGTTTCAAGAGATCCCATCAATTCATCCAATCTCATATTAGAAGTATTCCTAACTTCTTCTATAGCAGCTATTTTGGCCGAAAATTTTTCAGGAAGAGATCTAAGGGTTTTCTCAACTAATTTCTTTTGGGAGTACTTCTTTCCTAATTAAAAAGCTTGATTAGCTATGTCACGAAGTCTTCCATTGAATTCAGCCACAGATTCGTCATCATTCATCCTAAGGTTTTCAAACTGAGAAGCCAAAATTTGAAGTTTAGAGGCTCTTACAGTGCTTGTCCCTTCATGTATGTTTTGAAGGATATCCCATGCTTCTTTAGCAACTTCGCAGGTAGAGATCAACTTGAACTGTTCTTCATCAACATCAGTGAAAATTGCATTCAAGGCTTTAGAATTTCCCAGAGCCGCGCGTTCTTCTTCAATACTCCAATCTTGGACAGGTTTGAGAGATTCATTTCCCTTCTTGTCGTCAACTGTAGGAGGATTCCAGCCTTCAACAGTGGCCACCCATGCCTTCTCATCAAGAGATTTGATAAACGTGCGCATCCGTGACTTCCAATATGTATAATTGGTGCCAGTAAGAAGCGGAGGCCGAGTCACGGAAGCTCCTTCCTTCATGTTCATGATTGACGTACTAAGACAGCAGAATCACACCCTCTTTGACTAGCAAAGAATGCGGATGACCTGCTCTGATACCAAATGAAATTAGTACGCAATCCTAATTATAGGGCACATAGAAATAATATCAAGCAACACATAATAACACAAGGTCGTTGGTAACACAGTTCGGTGCGCAAACCTACATCTGCGGGGCCCCGCCCAGAAAATCAAATTACTCCATTATATAGTATGTAGAATACAGACATCAAAACTGAAAGATATTAGAGGAAATACACTCCCCCTCAATACATGCTACATGAGTTGATCGCAATCAACTCCTTGGAGTAATTTGCGCAAGCTCCCCTTGCGAGCAAGATCCCCTTGCAGTACTCACCAAGATCAACTCCCTTGATCCTCTACAATGTAGATGTGAGCCTCCTCCCGGAGCTTTTTAGATCCCCTTTCACCAAAGACGATCAACGCTATCTCAGCAGCCGCAGTACTCCTCCCCGTCACCTTGCTACTATTTTTAGAGTCCCTCTTCAAGATAGTTAAACTGTTAACAACAGCAGGAGCACAGGTAAAAAACCGCTGAGATTTTTCTCAACCAATCCAAGAGAAACTTCCGCAGCCAAGAGATCATGAAGCCAACCAGAACAATCTCAACAAATCATCACTCGGTTACAACATCTATAACCGACGGGATCTGCAAAATCCTTAAACCAAGAGTGGACCGAAGAACGAAGATCTGCATCCGTTCAAAAGATAAGAGAGAATCTCCAATAGCACCAAATGCATAACTGCAAGCCCTTTAGCTATAATAAGAAATCTTTGATGATAAGAACAGGTGATGAAGAACCAAATGTTGAACAAACACGTTCAACATTTTTCATAACATAATGTTTAACATTTCACCACGTTCAACATTGCACTTAACATACTGTTTAACATTTCACCAGAGCCATTGTGCCACAATAGACAAACAAAAAACTTAACACCCTTAATTACATCTATGTGTTGCTTCATTCCACGAGAGATCAATCTGTCTATCTATATATCTATGTCTGTGTTTGCCTCCTCTACCTTGTATTCAAAATCGGCACTGTATACAGTTGAGTGAGATTAGCTTCCACGTTGTCCCCTAATATCCGTAGTACAATTAGCAATACACTGTGATGACGTATCGTGCGGATGGACTTGACTAGATGCGCTTGCCTCCATTCTATCGTATCTGTAATCCGCAATATTCCACAGCCATCAAGAGCATTAGCGATATCAACACGGGTTCGTCGACGACCACATTTTCTGTTCCTTCAACACTCAAATTACTACACGAGCGAATGAGATAATCAATCCAACTTCAAGTAATAGAAAACAGCCGATGGAGTGATTTACATCATTCCTCCTTGATATGCAATTTTGTACATGACATTTCAAAGGAGAGATTTTAGTAATTCCATATGAATGTTTTTCCTTTTCTCCATTACACCACCACTCTTCTTCCCGAGTTCAATCCCATTTTACTTTGCTTTGGCTTTATCATAGGGTCTTTTTTTTGGCAAACTTCTAAATATTTTTCCTTGGATGACTTGGATTCCTTCCACTTGTAGGTTCTTCCAACTATAAATATGGATTCCTTCTTTGGATGACCGTCCTCATGCCAATCCATCCCAGCACGAGGATGAAGTTCCTTGGGGTACTTTTTTGGTGATGGGCCGTTGTAAATATGCGGCTTAGTCGGGGTATATTTGTACTTTACCAGTATCGCCCTAAGAATGACATATAAATAGTCTCTTATCTTTAGGGTGTCTTTGAAGGGTTTTGACTGACCCCCAGGGCATAAAATCTATGCCCGTCTTACATCGATAGACTAAAGACCGATGGAGACTAACCGAGTTCAAGCTAGTAGGGTTGACTATTGACCATACCCTAGGTTTGACTTAGCAGCATAGTTTTGACGAAGAGACTAAAACTGTGGCATTCATCACGGACACAGTCAGGGTGGTCCCGACGATACTCATGTCAATGAGTTAACCAAATAATTATGATACCGAAACAAGAACAGTACTTGCTGTCGTGGTCACTGTCGTTTGGGGTTTCGAGCTCCACCTATAGTAGGGTCTGGCTGTAGGGTCTAACACAGAGTGAGACCTTCGTCAAGTAATATGTAGGATTATAGAGATGATGCATTGGATGCAAGGGAATTAATACGTCAAAAAATTACTGTGACAAAAGCTTAAAGAACTAATTTTATATACGGGATGAACACATAAGATGTGTGTCTGGATGATGGGAACATCCCGGTCAAAACCCAAGTTTAAATGTCGTCCAAAACGGTCTCCAAACGAGGAAAACAGGGCCAAAAGAGGAGAAAAGCCCATACAGGGCATTGCGGGTCGGCACGCTCGTTGTGGGTCAGGCGGGCCCGACCCGCGGACTAGACCCGTGCCCGCTCAGGCGGGCGCCCGCACCTGCCATGCGCATGTGCGCGCCCGAGCGGGCGGGCGCCCGCCCCCGCTTCATGCAGGAGGGACCCGCCCATGCCATGATGCACACATGTGCATGCACATCACGCGTCCGTCGGGTGCATGGTTTGCATGTACCCAGGATGGAAGTACAGGTGGGCCCCACGCGTATAGGGTTTCGAACCCTTGTTTTCCGACGGCAGCGTTTCTGTGAAAACGCTTGGGTTTTGCAAACTTTGGACATACGTTTTAGGTGTAAAACGAAGTCGGAATTGATCCTCGTTGTTTCTATACGTTCATCGTTCAGTGCTCTTTGATTTGATACATTATAACACTTGTGAAGCTCAACGATGAGTATGGAAAAATTCGTTGAAGTTTGGCCTTCGTGAAGATCAAACTTAAAATCAATTTTCTCATCAAAATGTTTTGTCTCACATCGGATATGAAGAAAATGGGAATAGTCATCCGCCTATATAAATATGGGCCAACTCCCCTCCTTGAAACTTGCACCAAGTCTTCAATTTCAAGAAGCTCCAAAAAGTTTTGAGCACGCTCGCATTAAGACATAAAATATTCACACTCTCTCTCTAATTCCTCCTTGCTCTTAACCGGGCTCTAACAAAGCTACGAAGAAGTTCGGATTGGATTCGAAGTCTTGACAGAGGAACCACTCAAGGTGAAACTTTCTGGAGCGCATGGTTGGCTCAGCGACAAGGGTGTTGCTCGCCTCGGGACGCGGTTCGGCTCAGGGGAAGCAGCTCAACCCCAACGCGAGGCATCGCTTCAGAGATAAAGAAAGGTGGCTGAAAACGACGCTTCGCCTGGAAGCGAAGTGACAAGTATGTAGTTTAATATACATGTGTTTATAATTGCAACAGGTTGATAGATCTATCTTTAGGGGTTGGTCGGACCCAACCTCGGGATAGTATAGATTTTGGCTAGGGTTTATTCTTTAGGGATTTCTTGAAAATGTTTTAAGATGATTATTCCGCTGCAAATTTGATTTCTTCATCCGACCGACTTGTACCGGATGTCGATTTTATAGCCCTAAGGATCAAGAAAACCATTCACCAACTAAGCTAACGGTGGAGATAGCGTGTGAAAATGTGAAGTGAAACCATTTACCAAATCGACATCATAGGGTTCGTGAATCAAAGAGGCAAATAGGCGAGGAAGCTTATGTGGTGTGCGGCAGTATGGTTGCCAGGCATATGTGTTCAATTCGAGTATAACTCAATTGTCTTTCCCGCTACGAAATGAGCAATTGGTGGATGTGGCATTTTATCGAACACGTGGTGTGTAATGAAAGTAGGGTGTGGATAATCGAGATAATAATCAAGCAAGCATACAAGAATGGTACCACTAGGCAAACTCCACTCTAGGATACCCACTAGGGTCCCTAATTCAAAGTATATCTCAAAAATCCTACCACATAATCATTACAACATGTAAGATTGAAATACCAAAGCCAAAGCAAACACAAATCACACACAACCACAAAAGAAGAAGATCTAGCTCATTATAACAAGAAAAGAGAGATTTTTTACTTCTAAAAACATTATCCATTATGATTACAATTCACTAAATAAAAATACACAAGGAGATGGGAAGAGTACAATAAGATCTTCAAGGAAAAACAAAACCCAAACCAAACGCTCCTCCAAGCTTTGCCTTGCACTCCCTAAGCTCTAACCCTAGAAGATGAAGAAGATGGAAGGAATGGAATGTGGGAAAGAGGGGAGAAGAAAGCCCTAAAATAGCTATCAACTCGCGGGTTGAAGAAAACCCCAATCGGGTCCAAAAAGAAAACCCCAAAACCTGTAACTTAAGTGAAGAAGAAAGGAGGGCGACACGGCCATGTCAAAAATGACACGGCCGTGTGGTGCCAACGCCAGAAAACTGCCCGCATCTGCCTGTTTGAACGACACGCCCGTGTTAAAAATGACACGGTCGTGTCGAAGCCATTATTTCCATGGGCTATAACCTGTTGCTGCTTTGTTCAGCTGCTGCTGTCGAAGATCCACATGGCCGTGTGGAATGTTCCACACGGGCGTGTGGAATGTTCCACCTGACCGTGTGGGACATTTAAGCTAAATATACTTTGTGTCTTTAAGCTTCGAAAAAATCCAGGAAAATTTGTAAAATTTTCTTGTTGTAAGGTGGTTGGGTAATCTAGTACCAATTTTGTCCTAGGTTATTGTTAGCTATGTGGAATCAATCGAACAATAAGAAAACATGCAATGATCACATAGATAAACGATAAGAACAATAAGAAATTGCAAAACAATAATAAAAACATAAATGGCAAGCAAGAAATACTTATCTTCAATGGTTGCAATACATAGAGTCGTCAATTTCACACCTATATCTAGAAAGAAAAGCATCTAAAACCACTCTAGATTTATCCATACTCCTAAAACTGAGAAAAACTGATGACAAGAGAGAAAACCAGCTCTCAAAAGTCGCCCACGTTAAATCCGCGCACTAAAACCCTTAAATAGCCCCTTAGGAACCCTAACGGTCGGAAAAACCCCGACCCGAAACGGCCGCGTCGACTATTCCACGCGGCCGCGTGGAATTTCCAGCATCGCAACATTGTCTTGTAGGAAATGTATAAAATCGATCCGATCTCAGAAAATACAAATAAATATGCGTTGGAATCGGGACATGATGCTCTACGAAGGAAAAATAAGGTGTGAAGATGACCACATGGTTGAGTGCAGATCTTCAATCTTTGCAAGGGTTGTGCTCTCCATGTGTCTTCTCCTCCACGCGGTCGCGTGGTGTAGCCACGCGGCATCGTGGATCCTCTTTTTTGAGCTCTTCCAGGCGGTCGTGTGGTTTGAGTTCACACGGCTGCATCGTTAGGGTGAATCGGTCGCATCGAATTGCACATTCCCTCCTTTCGACGTGGTCACGTGTGGCATTCCCACGCGGTCGCGTCAAATGCTCTTGTTGCTTCCTTGGGCTCCTGTCATAGCTCTCTTCCACGCAGCTGATCGCTCCGGGACGTGACCCAAAAGAACGGTTGTAGTTTTACCGCAAGTGCACGGTGTAGCAGCGAGCGGGATATCGAACACAGGGAGGACGAATGACTGTGCTTGCTCCGATCAACCTGGCTATTTAAGAAGAGAAATTTGCCTTTGGCGATCCTGTCACAATCGTCAGACAAATGTGCGAAATATCAAATCAAATAAAGAACGTCTAGGGAATGGGGAATCCCCGCTACACACCGTACTTCATAAATGTGGTTCCTCGGTATCAAAATTGCTAGAATGAGAATTCGGATGAACTAGTTGCAACTGAATGTAGAACCAAGCTCACGCTCTCGCGATGTTACCGGTCTATAGCTATCCTAGGGTCGGGTCCAATCTCTTGCAAACCCTACCCTAGGGAAGCTAGCATTAGGATCAACATCATCGTCTAATCGCGCACCGAGCCCAATCTCTTGCAAACTCGGTCCACGATCTAGATTAGGATAGTTCCTACCCGTCCAATCTCTTGCAAACGGGTATCGGTATAGAATTGCAACCGGGAATCCTAGTATCGGTCCAATCTCTTGCAAACCGATACTTCGAAAAATCCGACTCCAACCCAATTCGGATTTCTAGGGCTTCCTATCAAATTGGGATCCAATCTCTTGCAAATCCCAATTGATATGAATACCTAGCAATCCGTAGTAAATCGATCCCGATCTAATCTCTAATAGCAATTCTAGCTCAATTTCTACCAATTCATCACAAATATGAAAGTGGGCTTGTAGGGTTCATCCCCACGCCCCAAGACGTGGAGACTACTCACAAATCATAACAAGATCACAAAAATAATCGTTGAGATAAGCAATAGAATTCATCACAACAATGATATAAACAATAAAAATAGAATTTTTAAGGAAAAGAGATGCAAACCAATGTAGTTCTTCAATTAATCCAACAAAAATCCAAGTTTTGCTCCTTCTCCAATCACAAGAATAAAGCTAAAAAAACTAATCTAAAAAGCTGCAAAAAATCTAAGAGAGAGCTCTCAAAACTAGGGTAAAAACAGGGTTTAAATAGCCCCAAAAATCGTCCAAAAATCGTGACCAAAATGCCCCTGCACAGCCTGTTTTCCGCAGTTTTCGCTACAGGCAGCGCATCGCACTCGGCCGAGTGACAAAAGTCGCTCGGCCGAGTGAAAACCCTGCAATTTTCCAGTAAGTCGGGGCTTTCAGGGGTCTTCAGTTCGGGGGCGGCTCGGCCGAGTGAGTTGTCGTCACTCGGCCGATGGCTTCATAGTACTCGGGCGGATGGGATTCTCCACTCGGCCGAGTGGGTCATCTGAAGCTCAGGCAGACAAAAAACAGTAACTTCGATGTTTTGGAAGGGCTTCGTCTGGGCGCCACTCGGGCGGACGAGATATCGTCACTCGGCCGAGTGGGTCTTCGGTGCTCGGCCGAGTGCACAGGTAACTAATGTCTGAACTGGTCGGCCGAGCAGTGTCTCGCTGGTCGGCCGAGTGGCTCCTCCACTCGGCCGAGTGGGACACAAAAAATGCCCAATCTGCTTATTTTGGCCTCCTCGTCGCTCATGCGATGTCCATTCTTCTTCCGCTCCTCTCCAACAGCAAAATACCCCTCGGGGAGGTCGTCGGTGACCGTCTAGAGTAAGCGCATCTCGAGATCACTCCAAATCGCGCCAAATCACCTGAAATGCGACAAAAACAACAAATCGTGAAAAGCATCGCAATATCGTCGATATATCGTGAAAAACATGATTTGGGCGATCTAAATGGCATGCAAACATGCGGAAAAAAGGTGTAAAATAAGGAGTGATCAGCAGCCATGTGGGGTATCCCACGTGGTCGCGAGGAGCTTGTTTCCTCCAGATTCTTCTTCTATTGATTCCATTTCCTCGCCTTGCTTGCCCATTTCACTTCTTTGACTCTTTTTGGCACTTTTTCGCCTTTTCCATGCTCTAAAATGCCGAATTCGTTCTCT
>JAULAV010006992.1:0-120001 GCA_030789695.1 Scilla litardierei | reverse complement strand
GGATTTGCATGTCATTTAGATCGCCCAAATCATGTTTTTCACGATATATCGACGATATTGCGATGCTTTTCACGATTTGTTGTTTTTGTCGCATTTCAGGTGATTTGGCGCAATTAGGAGTGATCTCGAGACGCGCTTACTCTACACGGCCACCGACGACCTCCCCGAGGGATATTTTGCTGTTGGAGAGGAGCGGAAGAAGAATGGACGTCGCAGGAGCGACGAGGAGGCGAAAACAATCAGATTGGGCATTTTTTGTGTCCCACTCGGCCGAGTGGAGGAGCCACTCGGCCGACCAGCGAGACACTGCTCGGCCGACCCGTTCAGACACGTTTTCCATGTGTACTCGGCCGAGCGACGGAGACCACATCGGTCGAGTGACGATACCACGTCCGCCCGAGTGGCGCCCAGACGAAGGCCCTCAAAAAGATCGAAGTTACTGTTTTTCGGCCACCTGAGCTTCAGAAGACCCACTCGGCCGAGTGGTAAACCACGTCCGCCCGAGTGCAGTGAAGCCATCGGCCGAGTGACAACAACTCACTCGACCGAGCCGCCTCCGAACTGAAGACCCTTGAAGCCCCCGACTTACTGGAAAATGACAGGGTTTTCACTCGGCCGAGCGACTTTTGTCACTCGGCCGAGTGCGATGCGCTGCCTGTAGCGAAATTTGCGGAAAACAGGCTGTGCAGGGGCGTTTTGGTCAGGATTTTTGGACGATTTTTGGGGCTATTTAAGCCCTGTTTTTACCCTAGTTTGAGGAGCCATCTCTTAGATTTTTTGCAGCTTTTTGAGATTACTTTTTAGCTTTATTATTTTGTGATTGGAGAAGAGAAAAACTTGGATTTTTGTTGGATCAATTGAAGAACTACTTTGGTTTGCATCTCTCTTCCCCAAAAACTCTATTTTTATTGTTTATATCATTGTTGTGATGAATTCCATTGTCTATTTCATTGATTATTTTTGTGCTATTGCTATGATTTGTGAGTAGTCTCCACGTCTTGGGGCGTGGGGATGAACCCTACAAGCCCAATTTCGTATTTGTGATAAATTGGTAGAAATTGTGCTAGAATCAATAATTAGAGATTAGATTGGGATCGAATTACTACGGATGGCTAGGTATTCATATCAATTGGGATTTGCAAGAGATTGGATCCCAATTTGATAGGAAGCCCTAGAAATCCGAATTGGGTTGGAGTCGGATTTTCGAAGTATCGGTTTGCAAGAGATTGGACCGATACTAGGATCTCCGGTTGCAATTCCGTGCCGATACCCGTTTGCAAGAGATTGGACGGGTAGGAACTATCCTAATTTAGATTGTGGACCGAGTTTGCAAGAGATTGGGCTCGGTGCGCAATTGGACGATGATGTTGATCCTAATGCTAGCTTTCCTAGGCTAGGGTTTGCAAGAGATTGGACCCGACCCTAGGATAGCTATAGACCGGCAACAGCGCGAGAGCGTGAGCTTGGTTCCACATTTAGTTGCAACTAGTTCATCCAAATTCTCATTCTAGCAATTTTGATACCGACGAACCACATCTATGAAATACGGTGAGTAGCGGGGATTCCCCATTCCCTAGACGTTCTTTATTTGATTCAATATTTCGCACATTTGTCTGACGATTGTGACAGGATCGCCCAAGGCAACTCTTTCTATTCTTGAATAGCCAGGTTGATTAGGAGCAAGCACGGTCATTCGTCCTCCCTGTGTTCGATACCCGCTCGCCGCTATACCGTGCGCTTGCGGTAAAACTACAACCGTTCTTTGGGTGTACGTCCCGGAGCGATCAAGTTTTTGGCGCCGTTGCCGGGGAGGCGCCCTATTCGCATATTCTCCCCGTATTTTGCAAAAGATCTTAACAGGGAGAATGGAGGATGCACTGCCGATAATGGAACTCAGTCGAGAAGACTATGACTCCTTCACAGACCTCCTTAAGGAACTTGTTGACGAGGTCCACGCTACCGGAGCATTTGCTATTGATATCAAGGACCCCGACGAACAACTATTTGCTAGTTTTGTGATGGACCAAATCTCTCCGGAGGGGACTATCGGAGGCAATGTCAGAGTTGACGTGGTCGACGACAAATTGTATTTCGAAGACAATAGAGCGAGTGTCGAAGAACACTATGCTCCCGAAGAACCCTTCGAGCAAACCGACGATCAGGGAGTTACACTCTATGACGCTCACTCTTGTTTTTATGAATCGTCTGATGTGTTTCTTGATTCCAGGTACGAACTGGAGCAGAGTGAAGGTTTTGGCGATGCTAGCCCTGAATCGGAGGGCGCCTATTTTGATGCCTCATCCTCACTGAGTAGCGAGTCTGACTCGTCACAAGAAAGCATGCCACCTGAACATGAGCTAAACCTGGACGACAAGGAGAAAGTCGAACTCATGCGAGCCGATGAAGTGGAAGGAGCAGCGCCACCTGAGGTAGAGCTTAAACAATTACCGCCGAATCTAAGGTATGCCTTTTTGGGTAATAAACTAACTTACCCGGTGATAGTCAATTCCCACCTCACACAAGATCAACTTGAAAAACTCCTAGACGTTCTTAGGAGCCACAAGGATGTCCTGGGCTACACTATCTCCGATCTAAAAGGGATAAGCCCTAGGCTTTGCACGCATAGGATCCATTTGGAGGATACCGATGCCATCTCCATTGAGCCTCAAAGGCGGTTAAACCCGAACATGAAGGAGGTGGTTAAAAAAGAAATCCTAAAATTGCTAGAAGCCGGTATTATTTATCCTATCTCAGACAGTAGGTGGGTTAGCCCCGTTCACGTCGTTCCCAAGAAGGGAGGGATGACGGTTATAAAAAATGAAAAAGGTGAGCCCATATCTACACGCACCGTCACGGGATGGCGAATGTGCATTGACTATAGGAAACTCAATAAAGCCACCCGAAAGGACCATTACCCGTTGCCCTTCATTGATCAAATGCTTGAACGCCTAGCGAAGCATAAATACTTTTGCTATCTAGATGGGTATTCGGGTTTCTTCCAAATCCCTTTGCACGAAGATGACCAAGAAAAGACAACTTTCACTTGTCCCTATGGCACCTATGCATACCGTAGGATGCCGTTTGGCCTTTGTAATGCACCCGCCACTTTTCAAAGATGTATGACTTCCATATTTTCCGATTATATTGAAAACATTATGGAAGTTTTTATGGATGATTTCTTGGTTTACGGAAGTGAGTTTGACTCTTGCTTGGAAAATCTCACTAAAGTCCTAAAAAGGTGCCAACAAAACAATCTCACTCTCAATTGGGAGAAGTGTCACTTCATGGTAACGGAAGGTATAGTTCTCGGACATCTTGTTTCCTCAAGAGGAATCGAGGTAGATAAAGCAAAAATTGAGGTAATCGAAAAACTTCCTCCTCCTATTAATGTCAAGGGCATTAGAGGTTTCCTTGGTCACGCGGGGTTTTACCGCCGCTTCATCAAGGATTTCGCCTCGATTGCCCGACCTCTTACTTCCTTGCTCGCTAAAGATGTTCCTTTTGACTTTTCAGGAGAATGCTTGCAAGCTTTCAACACCTTGAAGGAAGCGCTAGTCTCAGCGCCTATCATACAACCGCCGGATTGGAGCCTCCCTTTTGAGCTAATGTGCGATGCTAGCGACCAAGCCATTGGAGCGGTATTGGGACAAAGGAAAGATAGGAAGCTTCATGCGATATACTACGCAAGTAAGACATTGGATGACGCGCAGAAAAACTACACAACTACCGAGAAGGAGCTTCTAGCGGTCGTCTATTCTATAGAGAAGTTTCGCTCCTACCTCCTCGGTTCCAAGGTGATTGTCCACACCGACCATGCGGCATTGAAGTATCTTTTAAACAAGAAGGAGGCCAAACCCCGGTTGATTAGGTGGATACTCTTGTTGCAAGAATTCGACCTAGAGATCAGAGATAAGAAGGGTACAGACAATGTCGTGGCGGATCATTTATCTAGGCTCATTCGCGACAAGGAGGATGAGAGCTTACCTATTGATGACACATTTGTTGATGAGAGGCTATATGCGGTAAGGACCGGGGAAGTACCTTGGTACGCGGACTTCGTCAACTACTTGGCTTGCGGAATCAAACCGCATGGGATGTCCACGCAACAAAAGAGGAGATTTATGCATGAGGTCCGTAGCTACTTTTGGGAAGATCCTTACCTTTTCAAGATATGCAAGGATAGTGTCATTCGTAGGTGTGTTTCTAAAGAGGAGGCGACGTCTATCATTTTGCATTGCCACGGTCTACCATGCGGGGGACATCATGCCGCCTCTAAAACCACCGCTAAGATCTTGCAGAGCGGGTTCTTCTGGCCGACAATGTTTAGAGACACCCACGACTTTGTAAAGGGGTGCGATAGATGCCAATGGACCGGGAATATCTCCAAACGCAATGAGATGCCAATGAGGCCCATCCAAGAAATTGAGCTTTTTGATTGTTGGGGAGTAGACTTCATGAGGCCATTTCCGTCGAGCAATGGTAACAAATACATCCTATTGGCCGTTGACTATGTCTCCAAATGGGTGGAAGCAATCGCCACCCCTACTAATGATGCAAGGGTCGTCTCTAAGTTCTTCAAGCAGAATATATTCCCACGCTTCGGAGTGCCTCGTACCTTGATAAGCGACGGGGGGAGCCATTTCATAGAAAACAAGTTTGAAGACATGCTAAAGAAGTACGGGATAAACCATAGAGTTGGCATGGCATATCACCCCCAGACAAGCGGCCAAGTGGAAGTCTCAAATAGAGAGATCAAGCAAATTCTCGAGAAAACCGTGGATCGATCTAGAAAGGATTGGTCAATGAAGTTAAACGACGCCCTATGGGCTTATCGCACGGCCTTTCGCACCCCCATCGGCACCACACCGTTCCGGCTAGTTTATGGGAAGGCTTGCCACTTACCGGTGGAGTTGGAGCACCGCGCATATTGGGCCATCAAGACCTTTTACTACGACTACAAGAGCGCGGCGGTAAGGCGACTCTTGGACATCAACGAGCTTGATGAGATAAGAAGAGACGCCTACAAAAGCTCAAGAATTTACAAAGAAAGGACTAAGATTCTCCACGATGCCCGCATTACCGTCACGGACTTCAAAGTAGGAGACAAGGTCTTGCTCTATAATTCCCGGCTCCGACTATTTCCCGGTAAGTTGAGGTCGCGTTGGTCCGGACCTTTCACCATCAAGCACATACAACCGGGAGGAGCATTCGAGTTGGAGAGCAAGGACGGTTCCACGTTCAAAGTAAATGGTCAAAGGCTCAAGCACTATTCCGGAGGAATCCCGACGGGCGAAACCAATAGGGTATATTTGCTTAAAGAACGGTCGGAAGATCTCATGGACCTCCTCGATGAGGTGATAGAGGAGACGATTCCTCACTCAATTGGCGCCCTTTTTGATGAAGAAATTGAAGAAGGCCCGGATTTAGGCCATGAAGACAATAATGATGATTCCCCCGACTTCTCCGCTGATGAAGATGAAGGCGACGTTGATGTCGCAAGGATTCGAGAGCTCTGCAAGCTCTCGAAATCAAAGTCTCCAAAGAAAGCTCCGCCGGTACGGAAATCGGCATCGCCGGTTAAGCCGTTGACCGGGGCAAATGCTAGCTTGGGGGAGCCTCCCCCCAACACTATTCGAGACAAGAGACCTCCGAGGGAGCACGCTACGCCGCCACGTCCAAATCCAAGCGCGCTCCCCGGCAAGTTTGACGGGTGCATCTCATATGCACCAAACATCCCGCATTGATTGAAAATTATAGGGGGTCGAGCTCACGACCTAAAACGAGCGCTTGTCGGGAGGCAACCCGACGGTTTTTGCTTTATTTTTACTTTTTTCTTTATTTTCGTTTTAGAGATTTTTAGTGTTTTGAGTCATCCGACCAAAAATTTTGTGATAACGGGTCCTATTTTTCTTAACAGGAGAGGAGATATGTAGATCATCATGAGGAGGTTGAACGTGACGATGAGGAGCGCCCCAAGAAGGCGTTCGACGCTTAGGAGGAGCATGAAATCGACTGGAGGAAGAAAGACGGAATTTAGAGCCTAAACGAAGACAAACAGCAGAATACAAGGCTCACTCGGCCGAGTATACTAGTCACTCGGCCGAGTACAGAAGTTCGTCCGGCCGAGCCGCTCACGAATGAGGGAAGTCTGCTGTACCCAACTCTCTGTCTAATTTCCTCATTTCATTATAACTGCTACTCGGCCGAGTATATATATTCACTCGGCCGAGTGAAACGGATACCCTCCTTGGGCGAGTCATGCCGAGTAGCTTGAGTCACTCGGCCGAATGGACTTACTCCACTCGGCCGAGGCTGGCAAAGCCACTCGGCCGATGCGATATCAGGGAGAAAATTTCTATTGCCTCGCTCGGCCGAGTGACCACGTCACTCGGCCGAGTCGTAACTTCTATTATATAAGGACCGAGGGGGGGGGGCGCGTTTTTCGAAACCGCAAAATCCCCAAATCGCCCGACCCCTCGGATTCCCCTCGCCCGATACCGCTCGTTCTCACCCCCACTCGCCCGACCAAGCCCGCGCGCGCCGCCGCTCGGCCTGCCACCGCCGGCCGACCGTCGCCGCCCCCCGCCCGAGTCGCCGCCGGCAGCCCCGTCTCCGATCACCTCCGGTTCGCTTATTTTCACCATTTTCTTCTCTTTTTGCGTAGTTTTTGAGGATCCGCGTATTAATCAAACCCCTAACCCGAATCAATTCCCATATCTATCTGTTATACCCCTATTGCTCCATACATTTTGATTATTACTCGCTGATATCGCTTTTCCATGCGCAGGTTGCTTTTTGGAGCTTAGGGGAGCTCAGGGGAGCTTCTACGGGCTGCTCAGGACTTCGTGGAGGCGCGGACTTCGCACGCTTCCACTGCTCAGCACTCGCGGCGTGTTTGGGTAAACTCTTTCCACTCTTTGTGCACACGCCGCACTTTTCACTTTTCGGCGCGCGCTCGGGGCCGATATGCCGCCCCGGACACGGCCGCGGTCGAAGAGAGCTTCCGCCAAGCGGAAGCGGTCGGATGATGCCGGCCCCTCCCACGAGTTGGAGGACTCTCCTCCACCGTCCCCCACACACCCCGCACACCCAGCACAGCCTGCAGGCCCCGCACACCCCGCACAGCCTGCAGTGCACCCACAGCCCGCACAGCCTCTCCCTGCCGATCCACAGCCACCACCACCGGCTCCACTGGTCGGGCCGCTCGGGATTACGTTCCGAGACGACGCACACCGCGCCGTCTTCGAGCGTATCTCCCAGCGCTCGATCGTACCCTCCAGGTTTGCACACCTCGCTGACCTAGGACGCCTGGGGGTACTTGAGGGGATGCTCACGTTGTACGACAACGTGGGCTGGCGAGATTTTTTCCAGGTGTCGGCGGATACTTTTACCCGCCCGACACTTGAGGTTTTGAGTTCGATCGCCCGGACCGATGAGGGATGCTCATTTAGGTTCATGGATCGAGAGTGCCAGGTCACTCTCGATATGATGAGAGCATTCTTCTCATGGCCCGCAATCCCCGGAGCCGATCGCGGTTACGGCCCTACCCACATCCCCCCACCTTCTTTCGACGCCGGTGCCTTCTGGGCCCGGATCACAGGCCACCACGCCGCCTTTGACCCTAGTAGGGCCAAGGCCTCGGCCATTGTCCACCCCTGCCTATGTATTGCCCAGCGCCTTATGGCGACCACCTTTTTGGCCAGATATGAGCCGGGCACGATGTCTACGCCAGAGCTTTACATGCTCTACGCGATGACACGTCCCAGAGCTCTATCTAGGGATGGAGATGAGCTTGTCCCCGCCGTCGTGATCGACATTGCGGCTTGGTTTTTAGACCGTATCATTGTGTCGGTGGGCGCTCGCTCACCGATATGCTGCGGCGGTCTGATCACCCTGCTTACCATGATGACCGACGAGGACCTACCTGATGACCTGCGCCGCGTTCCGGGCCCCACTTCCTTGTCGATAGACGTTATGACCCGGATGAAGATGCTGCGTCCGCATGGTGAGCGTCATTGGGTCTGGTTGCACGGCCCTTTCGGTGCCGACTACATGATTCTCCCGAGCCCAGCTCGGACCCAGATTGCACCGGCCCACGTTGACTGGCTCCCAGCGATGGATGTCATCATCCCCGCTGCGTACGTGCTCGAGGCCGAGGAGGCCGAGCAGGCCCACGCTGCCCAGGCTGCTCCCGCAGACCCTGCCGCACACCCTGCCGAGCCTGTTGCCGACCCCGTCGACCCTGTGGCCCCTCAGCCTGTTCCTGACGTTTCCACTACTCCTGACACTTCTGTCCCCACCTATGTCAGTGTCGAGAGTACTTTTGCTGAGCCCACTTCCACCACTGTCACCACTTCCGAGGCTGTCCCCACCACTCCCGCTGCCACCTCTGGCCCTCTGTCCGTGGAGCCTCTTTGCTCCGCACTCCCCGAGCGCCCGCCAACCTTTGTCGAGAGTGGAGTGCCCTCGTTTGCCGCGGTCGTGGAGACCATGGCTAGCATGATCTCCGCTGGGATTGCGCCTTTTGGACCACACAGTTCCGCCCCAGCGGTAGAGTCCTCTGTCTCCACAGCCGCCGTATACTCCGAGAGCGTCGTGGCGTCTGTCCACACTTCTGGGCCACTGACCTCTCTTGCCACCTCGTTGCCTCTTTTGCACGCTTCCTTTGCTGCCGCTGCCTCTACTTCTCACCAGCCGGTGCCCCGGCCTCACACTGAGGCCAGGCCCACATTTGCTGGCGCGGTACCTTTTGTCCCCTTCCCTGCTGAGCCCGTTACATACTCCACTCGTGTACGCCAGCCCCGCCCCGCGCAGCCTAGACCGGTGCGTCCCTCTGCACCACCCCCGCCCGACACTGTACTGCAGAGCATACGTGCTCTTGAGTTGGCGGTGAGTGGTATTAGAGCTGACCTTAGGACCCTGTCCTCCACCGTCTCTACGATGGCTGGACGCTC
Source organism: Scilla litardierei (assembly GCA_030789695.1). Lineage (NCBI taxonomy): Eukaryota > Viridiplantae > Streptophyta > Magnoliopsida > Asparagales > Asparagaceae > Scilla > Scilla litardierei. Next base: position 111,047 of record JAULAV010006992.1, on the reverse strand, counting down.
TGCCCTGATCCCTCAGATCCACTACTGCCTGACACAGATCTTAGAGCGTCTTCCGCGCGTACCACCACCCACCCCGCAGGTTCCCACTCACACTGCCACACACACTAGACCTGCTTCCACTTCCACGCCCACCACAGCTCATCAGCCTACACCACCACCACCACCACCTCCGCCTCAGGACGGAGACGGCGCAGCACCACCTTCCTAGGCACCCTTGATGCCATCGATTCCTTTTGCCGTTGTGCTGCCCGTTTCTGCTGGGTCCTGATGCCTTTTTGACCACCCCCCCTCCCCTCACTTTTTTGTGATTCTCATTTGCCGTATCTTTATATATCTTTTTTGGGAGAGAGGGAGAGCTTTTGGTGACCCATTTATACTCGTATCACTCATATCTGTGCATGCATCATATCCGCATCATATTTTAGTTTCTTTATTTTTCGATTTATTATCTTTTTTCTTTCCATCATGCATGCACCCTCACTTGCCCCTCTCATTACTTGTCTCTCTGTGTGCCACACTTTGCACATTGAGGACACTGTGCACTTTAGCTTGGGGGAGTGAGTTCTCACGTTCTTTTTCGATTTGCCACCTTTATTTTTAGTTTTTCACACCGTTTCTTTTCACTTTTGCACTCATTTTTCTTTATTTTCTTTCATTTTGCCATGCATCACGTTTTTCTTATTTCTCTGTGTGCCGCATTGCATAGTTTTATTTTTCTTATCTTTATTTCTTTCCTTTTTCATCTCATGCTAGAGATGAATTTTCTGTGATGATGTCTACGTGGAGTTAGCTTATTCTATATGCATGCTATATTTGTCATGTCTTAGATTTTATTCCTGATATCATGTGCTATGACTTGCTTTGCATCTAGAATAGTAACCCACACTTTCTCCGCATGAAAATGGATGAAGTTTTATTATTAACTCAGCCTGAATATTCATATGTATGCTATCACAGAAAACACACCAAGATTCACGCATTGAATGCCTATATCTGGAGTACCGATTTCTTTTCCTATATCGCTTCTATATGCATGAATTGTACACTTCACTTCGGGATGATTGAATGATGTTAGCTATGATATATCTGGATTAGTTAGCTTTTTTTTGTGATCGAAACTGAGTAGATTAGATTACCCTGCTGAAGTTGTCGTGCATGTCCTATAGAGTGAACCGAGAGTTATATATATTTCTTTCTCCACAAATCTTGAACATCATTTCTCTACTTTTAAAAATCATTGGTGAATCTCCCCTTAGTGATTCTATTTTATGGCATTTCCCCCGCTATTAATTCCTAGCTCCAAATCCCTTCTTCTAAAAAAAATAAATAAATAATAAAGAGAGAAAAACATACTTGTATATCATTATCTCTCTCTGAGTTGGGATCATTGTGTATATATTGCTTATTGAAAAAAAAAAGAAAAAAAAAGAAAAAAAAAGAGAAAAGAGGAAAAATCCTCAATAAAAGATCCCATCTCACTTTCTTTCTTTCTTCTCTTCTTTGCTTTTGGAGCTATATGAAAATGGGGATGTAAATATTTTTGTGCCACCACGCTTATAGATAAGCTTGGGGGAGGGGATCCATTGATGTGTGAGAGAGTGACTACTTGACATCGCACGACAACCTAGGCTAAGTAATGTTCTATACTCGGTGAGATTGTTTCTAGCTTCACGAAATCCAGAAATCTAAGCCTAGCGTTCATTTCATGAAATCCAAACTTTTCCATTCTCTCTATTCTATAGTGTGATACTCTTATACTCCAGATAGAAAGCGTTCAATTGAAAAGTGTGTGATCTGTGATTTGTATACCGCTTTAAATGATTCAGGCAATGTTAATTTTAAAATCATTCCGTTCTTCATGATTATATCAATGTTCGTGGGTTTTCTATTTCTATTTGCACTATTATACTATGATATCAAAATAAGATTCTTTGACATGTATTTCTCATTCGGTGCATGCTATAAGAGTAAGTGAAACCCACGTCCTGAGAAAATGATCTAGCACCCTACCTCTTCGCTTCTTTCTTTCGTCTTTATTTTCATTTGGTTTTCATTCTTCTTCGTTTTTCATTTTTTTTTTTCGTTTTTCGCCGTTTTCGTTTTCCGAATCCACCGGGTTCGCCTTTTACTTATCTTCCTCGAGGACGAGTAAGAGGCAAGCTTGGGGGATTTTGATCACTCCATATTTTACACCTTTTTCCCAAGGATTTGCATGCCATTTAGATCGCCCAAATCATGTTTTTCACGATATATCGACGATATTGCGATGCTTTTCACGATTTGTTGTTTTTGTCGCATTTCAGGTGATTTGGCGCGATTAGGAGTGATCTCGAGACGCGCTTACTCTACACGGCCACCGACGACCTCCCCGAGGGATATTTTGCTGTTGGAGAGGAGCGGAAGAAGAATGGACGTCGCAGGAGCGACGAGGAGGCGAAAACAATCAGATTGGGCATTTTTTGTGTCCCACTCGGCCGAGTGGAGGAGCCACTCGGCCGACCAGCGAGACACTGCTCGGCCGACCCGTTCAGACACGTTTTCCATGTGTACTCGGCCGAGCGACGGAGACCACATCGGCCGAGTGACGATACCACGTCCGCTCGAGTGGCGCCCAGACGAAGGCCCTCAAAAAGATCGAAGTTACTGTTTTTTGGCCACCTGAGCTTCAGAAGACCCACTCGGCCGAGTGGTAAACCACGTCCGCCCGAGTGCAGTGAAGCCATCGGCCGAGTGACGACAACTCACTCGGCCGAGCCGCCTCCGAACTGAAGACCCTTGAAGCCCCCGACTTACTGGAAAATGACAGGGTTTTCACTCGGCCGAGCGACTTTTGTCACTCGGCCGAGTGCGATGCGCTGCCTGTAGCGAAATTTGCGGAAAACAGGCTGTGCAGGGGCGTTTTGGTCAGGATTTTTGGACGATTTTTGGGGCTATTTAAGCCCTGTTTTTACCCTAGTTTGAGGAGCCATCTCTTAGATTTTTTGCAGCTTTTTGAGATTACTTTTTAGCTTTATTATTTTGTGATTGGAGAAGAGAAAAACTTGGATTTTTGTTGGATCAATTGAAGAACTACTTTGGTTTGCATCTCTCTTCCCCAAAAACTCTATTTTTATTGTTTATATCATTGTTGTGATGAATTCCATTGTCTATTTCATTGATTATTTTTGTGCTATTGCTATGATTTGTGAGTAGTCTCCACGTCTTGGGGCGTGGGGATGAACCCTACAAGCCCAATTTCGTATTTGTGATAAATTGGTAGAAATTGTGCTAGAATCAATAATTAGAGATTAGATTGGGATCGAATTACTACGGATGGCTAGGTATTCATATCAATTGGGATTTGCAAGAGATTGGATCCCAATTTGATAGGAAGCCCTAGAAATCCGAATTGGGTTGGAGTCGGATTTTCGAAGTATCGGTTTGCAAGAGATTGGACCGATACTAGGATCTCCGGTTGCAATTCCATGCCGATACCCGTTTGCAAGAGATTGGACGGGTAGGAACTATCCTAATTTAGATTGTGGACCGAGTTTGCAAGAGATTGGGCTCGGTGCGCAATTGGACGATGATGTTGATCCTAATGCTAGCTTTCCTAGGCTAGGGTTTGCAAGAGATTGGACCCGACCCTAGGATAGCTATAGACCGGCAACAGCGCGAGAGCGTGAGCTTGGTTCCACATTTAGTTGCAACTAGTTCATCCAAATTCTCATTCTAGCAATTTTGATACCGACGAACCACATCTATGAAATACGGTGAGTAGCGGGGATTCCCCATTCCCTAGACGTTCTTTATTTGATTCGATATTTCGCACATTTGTCTGACGATTGTGACAGGATCGCCCAAGGCAACTCTTTCTATTCTTGAATAGCCAGGTTGATTAGGAGCAAGCACGGTCATTCGTCCTCCCTGTGTTCGATACCCGCTCGCCGCTATACCGTGCGCTTGCGGTAAAACTACAACCGTTCTTTGGGTGTACGTCCCGGAGCGATTACGCACATTGAGGACACTGTGCCATTTAGCTTGGGGGAGTGAGTTCTCACGTTCTTTTTCGATTTACCACCTTTGTTTTTAGTTTTTTCACGCCATTTTCCGCTTTTACACTTATTTTCATCATTTTTTCTTTTATTTTACCATGCATCACGTTTTTCTTATTTTCTTTGTGTGCCGCATTGTAAATAGTTTTATTTTCCCCTTTATCTTTATTTCTTTTTCATCTCATGCTAGAGATGACTTTTCTGTGATGATGATGACGTGGAGTTAGCTTTCTCTATATGTATGCTATATTTGTCATGTCTTAGATTTTATTTCTGATATCATATGCTGTGATTTGCCTTGCATTTAGAGATAGTAACCCACACTTTTTCCACATGAAAATGGATGAAATTTTATTATTAGCTGAGTCTGAATATTCATATGTATGCTATCGCAGAAAACACACCAATATTCACGCATTGAATACTTATATCTGGAGTACCGTTTTCTTTTCCTATATCACTTCTATATGCATGATTTGTACATTCCACTTCAGGATGATTGAATGATGTTAGCTATGATAAATCACGATTAGTTTAGCTTTTTTGTGATCGAAACTGAGTAGATTAGATTACCCTGCTGAAGTTGTCGTGCACGTCCTATAGAGTGAACTGAGAGACATATTTATTTCTTTCTCCACATATCTTGAACATCATTTCTCTATTTTAAAATCATTGGTGAATCTCCCCTTAGCGATTCTATTATATGGCATTTCCCCCGCTATTAATTCCTAGCTCCAAATTTCCCAAAACCAAAGAAAGAAAAAGAAAAATTCTTGTATATCCTTATTTCTCTTTGATTTGGGATCATTGTGTATATATGTTGCTTGAAAAAAAAAGGGAAAAGAAAAAGAAAAAGAAAAGAGGAAAGAACCTCAATAAAAGATCACATCTCACGTTCTCTCTTTCTTTCCCTCTTTTTGTTTTTATTTTTGTTGCTTTTGGAGCTCCATAAAAATGGGGATGTAAATATATTTTTTATGCCACCACGCTTATAGATAAGCTTGGGGGAGAGAATCCAATGATGTGTGAGAGAGTGACTACTTGACGTTGCACGACAACCTAGGCTAAGTAATATTCTATACTCGGTGAGATTATTTTTAGCTTTACGAAGTCCAGAAATCCATGCCTAGCACTCATTTCATGAAATCCATGCTTATCTATTCTTTCTACTCTACGGTGTGATATTCTTATAGTCCTCTTAGAAAGCATTCAATTGAAAAGTGTGTGATCTGCGATTTGTATACCGCTTTAAATGATTCAGACGATGTTAATTCTAGAATTATTCCATTTTTCATGATTATATCATTGTTCATGGGTTTTCTATTTCTATTTGCACTATTATACTATGATATCGAAATAAAATTCTTTGACATGTGTTTCTCATTCGGTGCATGCTATATGAGTAAGCAAAACCCACGTCCTGAGAAAATGATCTAGCAGCTTCCCTCTTCGCTTCTTTCTTTCTTCTTTGTTTTTATTTCGTTTTTCATTTTTCTTCGTTTTTCATTTTTCGTTTTTCGCCGTTTTCGTTTTCCGAATCCACCGGGTTCGCCTTTTACTTATCTTCCTCGAGGACGAGTAAGAGGTAAGCTTGGGGGATTTTGATCACTCCTTATTTTACACTTTTTTCCCGCATGTTTGCATGCCATTTAGATCGCTCAAATCATGTTTTTCACGATATATCGACGATATTGCGATGCTTTTCACGATTTCTTGTTTTTGTCGAATTTCAGGAGATTTGGAGCGATTTGGAGCGATTTGGAGTGATCTCGAGATACGCCTACTCCAGAGTGTCACCGATGACCTCCCCGAGGGGTATTTTGCTGTTGGAGAGAAGCGGAAGAAGAAAGAACGTCGCAGGAGCGATGAGGAGGCCAAAACAAGCTGTTTGGGCATTTTTGGTGTCTCACTCGGCCGAGTGAAGGAGTCACTCGGCCGACCAGCGAGACACCGCTCGGCCGACCAAATCGGACACGTTTCATATGTGCACTCGGCCGAGCATCCGAAGCCACATCGGCCGAGTGACGAGATCCCGCCCGCCCGAGTGGCACTCAGACGAAGCCCATCAAAAATCGCCAACTTACTGTTTTTCGTCTGCCTGAGCTCCAGAAGACCCACTCGGCCGAGTGGAAAATGCCGACCGCCCGAGTACTAAGAAGCCATTGGCCGAGTGACGACAGCTCACTCGGCCGAGCAACTCCCGAAGTGAAGACCCCGAAGACCCAGACTTACTGGAAATTTACAGGGTTTGTCACTCGGCCGAGCGACTTTTGTCACTCGGCCGAGTGCGACGCGCTGCCTGTAGCGAAAATTGCGGATTTCAGGCTGCGCAGGAGCATTTTGGTCACAGTTTTTTGGACGATTTTGGGGGGTATTTAACCCCTGTTTTTACCCTAGGTTAGAGAGCTTTTTTCTTTAATGTTTGCAGCTTTTTAGATTAACTTTTTAGCTTTTATTCTTGTGATTGGAGAGGAGACAAAAGTGATTTTTGTTGGATTATTGGAAGGACTCCATTGGTTTGTGCCTCTCTCCTCTAAAAATACTATTTTTATTACTTATCTCAATATTGTGATGAATTCTCTTGTTAATTTCATTGATTATTCTTGTGTTTGTGCTATGAATTGTGAGTAGTCTACACATCTTGGGGCGTGGGGATGAACCCTACGAGCCCAATTTCAGATTTGTGATGAATTGGTAGAAATTTTGCTAGAATTGCTATTAGGGTTAGTTTGGGATCGATTTAATACGGATGGCTAGGTATTCATATCGATTGGGATTTGCAAGAGATTGGATCCCAACTCGATAGGAAACCCTAGAAATCCGAATTGGGTTGGAATCGAATTTCCGTAGTATCGGTTTGCAAGAGATTGGACCGATACTAGGGTTTCCGGTTGCAATTCCGTGCCGATACCCGTTTGCAAGAGATTGGACGGGTAGGAACTATCCCAACCTAGGTCGTGGCCCGAGTTTGCACGAGAGTGGGCTCGGGGCGTGATTGAACGATGATGTTGATCCTAATGCTAGCTTGCCTAGGCTAGGGTTTGCAAGAGATTGGACCCGAACCTAGGATAGCTATAGACCGGCAACAGCGCGAGAGCGTGAGTCAGGTATTCCATTCAGTTGCAACTAGTTCATCCAAAATTTTATTCTAGCAATTTTGATACCAATGAACCACATTGACGAAATACGGTGAGTGGCGGGAATTCCCCATTCCCTAGGCGTCTTTATTTGATTTGATATCTTCATACTTTGTCTGACGATTGTGACAGGATCGCCAAAGGCAAATTCTCTCTTTTCTGTTCTTAATAGCCAGGTTGTTCGGAGCAAGCACTTTCATTCGTCCTCCCTGTGTTCGATAACCCGCTCGCCACTACACCGTGCGCTTGCGGTAAAACTACACGGTCGCACTTTTGGGTTACATTCCGGAGCGATCATGGCACAACCCAAAGCAAGCACCAACCAAGCACACATTCTCCCCCTTTGAGCCACAATAATCCAAACCACATTCTCCCCCTTACTAGAGCAACCCGAGCAGTGATCACCTCAGAGGAGACGGCTAAAAATCAGAAAAAATATGTCCTCATTGAACTCTAATACTTTTCATCTAGCCTCACATCTCCAAAAGAAAATTCAGAAAAAACTCAACCGAGACACATCCAGAGGCTCCTCTGTCTCTCTTATTAGCAAATAACTCCTTAGGCACATCGGAAAAAGAGGAAGAACACTATACCTCACATTTGATGGAAGGCTGTCCAAATGGAAGGATATCCAGTGTAGAAGTCGAGCTCTGAGGGGCCGAAAAAGAAATCGAGTCGAAGACATCGGCGGTGCTGACAGAGAGCCTTCGGTGATCTGTATGTCAAAATTTGGAGACATGGATGCGGTGGGAACGACGAAGAAGTGGACAGAATGTGGTGAAGTCAGCCGGCGTATGTGAAGAGCCCGCGAAAGATGGAACGGTGGTGGATTGTTGTGCTGGAGAGGGTACATGTGAAGATCCAATGGCACCGGCGGAGGAAGAACAGTGAGCAGAGCGGCGAGATAGCGCTCTGATAATTCTGAAGGAAGATTCATGAGACTTTGGCGCAGGCTGCTCACAGTGATTATCGAGGGGAGATGTCGAGTCTGGTGTCATAACATCTGCAGCAACATTGTTCTGTGTTGTATCTAATGTTACAACATTAGTCACAATATGAAGTATACTCCCTGAAGCTGTCGTGTTCTTGCTGTATAATTCAGATTTCCTGACCCATTGCTTCTTTATCTTCATATCAGGATGTCTGACATTTCTTCCTTCTGACCAATGTCGCATGCGGCTGAAGCAGTTTCTCTCAGTATGGCCTTTGAACTTGCAGTAACTGCACACAGAACGACCACCTTTTATACCTCTAATCTGCCTCTTCTTTTGATCATGGCCATTGTGTTGACCCATTCTTTCAAGTTCTTTGGTAACTTGACTTCTTCTTTCAGCAGACACATTATAAAAACTCCTCTATTGTATCCCACTCAGGTGCGATCTCCAGAAATCTTACCCATGTTTAAGATATCATCCAGCTTTGCTTTTCCAGAATTACACTTCTCCAATGTGCATTCAGCTTTCTCTGTCTTGAGAAGAACATTTCTGAAGTTTCTTTCCAATTCTCTACAGTTTCCCTCAGCTTTCATACATTCGATTTTGACCTCCTCCTTCTCTTTCTTCAGTCTATCATTCTCCTCCTTCAGGACTTTGTTGATATTGCAGATTTGCATCCATTTCTCAAACATCATCTGGTACGTTGTACGGATATCATTGTCACTAAATTCCTCATCGCTGTCAGCTTCAGAATCTGATTCGGTTGTAGATGTTGTACATGATGGTGTACATAATGTTGTAACATTCTTTTTGACATTTGCAGTTTTGTTCTCTAATGTTGTACCAGCTGTCGCAACATTAAGTCCAACACAGCTAGGGGTGTACCCATCAGATTGATCATCAAGAATAGCAGTAAAAGCCACATAGATGCTGGTGATGTCTTCATTTCCAGAACTTCCTTTTGAATCTTCATCACTCCTGGTACTAGCTAATGATTTCCCCTTTTTCTTCTTGAGGGTATTATCACATTCGGCCTGTATGTGACCGAAACCTTCGCACTCCCTACACTGTATTCCTTTACCCTTACTCTTTGGCTCATACTTCTGTACGGGATGACTGATTGCCTTTCCAGCAGTAGGAAGATACGGTCTTGATTCCTTGTTGGCAGATCTGTAATTCTGTCCCTTGTTACTTATCTTCCTCATCATTCTGTTGAAATTCTTAGTCAGCAGATCAATGTCATCATCAATATCCGAGTCATTTTCAGGCTTAGATGTTTTACTGACTTCAACCTTTAGAGCCACCCCTTTATCCATGTGGTTCGGCTTCAGATTCATTTCATAGGTCTAAAGAGATCCCATGAGTTCATCCAATCTCATGGTGGATGTGTTCCTCACTTCTTCAATGGCCGCAATCTTCGCAGAGAACTTATCGGGTAGGGATCTCAAAGTTTTTTCATGAGGCTCTAGCAAGCCACATAAGAAGTCAGCTGTTCATGGTCAATACTCTTTAAGATCTATCATGAGGGAGAGTCGAGTTCTCAAAGAGTTGAGAAGCAGTCCCACTGTTTAGAAAGGCTGGCTCCCCTTTTCCCACTGGGTACTCCCAAATCCATGGAAATACATACATTCCCTGTATTCGTAGAGATACGAAGTGCAACAAGGCCGCAGTAGTATTCTAACCCAAGTCTTTGACCCCTTGGCTCTAAATATCACTAAGCATAAATTGTGATTACAAGAGAATATACATTCTCGCTTGCCATTGCAACACACTGGAATAGTACAGATCAGAAATGAAGAAAATGTCCCAACACAGAAATAATCCACAGAAATTAGTAGAGATACAAACATTATATATACATTAATTATGAAGAGTGCACCTTTTTACTTACATCATAACTGTACATCGGTACAAAAAGAGGGAATAACAAAAGAGAAATCCCAACCCACCAAAAGAAAAGGTGTACACTTAAAAACACACATTCTAGTCATGTACGAAGTCGCCCTCGATGGGCTCCGTCTCTACCTCAAAACTCGGAGTGAATTCCTGAGCCTGGTCCTGCTCCGACTGTGCTTCTTCTAATACTGGAAAATGTAAATAGGACAACATCAATGCGTGATCCAGTAGAAAGTTCTAACTACGATAGGTAGGGTCCGGTATCAGAACTGCTCTGCATAAGGTCTGGTTACTGGTGATAATTATGAGAACAGAGCTAATGCATAAAATAAAGTAACCATCAAAGGCATGTGATGAAAGGTACTGTATTGCAATATGTTATTCATGAAGGAACTCAGACATGAACGAAAGACTGCAGATAATAATTCGAGTACGAAAAAGTAAACACGAGCAAAAATAAGTAAAGGATCACAATTATACGTAGGCAGAAACATAAATGAACGACCACAATTAATTCAAAGAGGATTTCCACAACCACATTTTCCACCTTTAGAATCCATGAAGGGCCAGCTACATGGACCTACGTGCTACAAGGACCAACGTACCACGAGAACGTTGATGGAGTCCTCCCTCGAGGCATTCGACTCGAGCTTGAGGGGACCTATCCTCCAAGAAAAGTGATCTAAACTCGGGAGGAACGTCATCGGCTATAAGCTCTTGAGGGCAAAGACCGACATACGGCCAAGTATCATCATGAAGGCATGGCTCATGAGACGGGGTTAGCCCCCCCTTAGGGAAGACTCCTTTGGGGTAGGGGTCCGAGCATGCTAGGGAACTACCATCAGAGTGGTGACAGCATCACCACCTGGTAATTAAGCCCGAACCCGTTACAGAAATCTCACTTCTTCTTTTCCTCTCTCGAACACTAGTTCCCTCCACCTCCGCTCGGGTTCGAAGGTTTCATTTCCTCGAACCCGGGCCCTCTTGAGCGACATCGTGTGTTGTCGGAGGTAAACCCTCAACGACGTCATTTGAACTTCTCTCGGGAGAAGTCACTGGGTGTGAGCTTTCCTCGGCTTCCTTAACAAAGGCATGGAAGGCGGCGGGAAGATCCGGATCATCCATATGTTCCGGAAGAGGCGGAATATCTGGATTAACGGTACTGGTGAGCCCGGTTAATTAATTTCAAGAGGCTATGGATTCATCCAGATGTTCCTGACACTTTATATATCAGCAAAAACAAGAGAGTCAAGAAGAGGCGAAAGCAAATGTGAAGCTCGAAGGAGAAGCCGTGCATTCGACCACACGGTTTAATGAATGTATGTAATTTAATGAATGTAAATAGAATCATAAAGAGGGGAAATGTAGAAACGAGGAGCCAATAACTCGTTAGAAATGGATCGAGAGAGGCCAATGTACAGTAACAAGTTATGTTCATTAGACAAGAAATAAATAAATGATGACGGAAGGCGGCCGGGGGGACAAATAATTAAAATTACTTTGGGGAGAAGTATTAGTGAAATATTAGGGGATGACAAGCGGGGGAATTGAAATTACATGATGGAAAAATATGCAGACAAAAAATAGGTGATGTGTGTTCACAATAATATGTGAATAGAATAGGACGGAAGGAGGAGTCAAGGGGGAAGCATTGGGTTGAAGGCAGAAGAAATGAATAGAATATGACGGGAGGAGGAGTCAAGGGGGAAGCAGGCTCACAGGGCAATTATGATAAATATTAGTATACGACTGACTTGAAGTAATATGATTGAAAATTATAGTTGCAAGCCAGCAACCAAGCTATATAAGCAGGCTATGCGGCATTGCTTGAGATGCAGAGTCTCAGGCACGTATTACTTGCTAAACAAATACAGAGCGTAGAGGGATCGAAGAATGGTAAGAGCCGCCAGGATTTTGAATTAGTTATAACCACTCTCTAGCTATGTCTGTCTTTCTTTCATCGATCGATCTATTATTCAATTAATCCTTTAACCATGCAATGGGCAGGCCGTTGCTGGGGTGACAGGTTCCATGGCGAAGTTTTGCGGTGTTGAGGCAGGACAAAATTGGCGCCTGGGACCATTCAACTCGCCTTTCAAGCTGCTAACGATCAGAATCTGGAGTGATGACGTCGGAATTTACGGCCTGCAGTTCCATTATGAGCTTGGGGGTGGCAGGCATTGGTCTCCAGTGTATGGATCACAGGGGGGCAAACAAGAGCAGGTAATAACAACACTAACCAGACATTAATTAAGCTCTTCTCTTTTGATGATAGTTAAATCGACGAATAATTGAATTTCTATCTCTCTCATTGCCATATAGGTCCTTCTCGATACCAAATCCCTGACACAGATAACAGTGTCCACCGGGGATACGCCTGCAATTGTGAAGTCCCTGGCTTTTCTCACCGACGATGGTGACTGCTTTGGTCCATACGGGCATGTAACCCAAAACACAACTGATATAACAGTGCAGGGTGGCATTGCAGGCTTCTATAGGTGGACCTCAGGAGTCTTCATCTCTGGATTGGGGATTTACTCACAGTGAAGCCTTAAACTGAATGATCCAGCTTGTGGTGATATATGAATCATCCTTGGCTCCTTATCTATTTGTATCCCGTGTGTGTTTATGTTTGCCAGTGTCTGTGTAATTGATGATAAAGGCCTATATATGGTGCCTTGGACCAGCCCGACGATGCTTGTCCCTCCCCTCTCCATTTATCATGTATGCCCCTCTATTAGTGTGTGATTCAATAAATATGATGGTGTCCCAGCTGCACTCCATTCCCTACTTGTACTGTTTTTGTTCTGGTTCCTTCGTCCACTCTTATTTGTGTGCCACGTATGTGTTCAACATCTTTAGTTTGGACCTTCGGCTGCTGCGATTGCTCGTGATTCTCTTTTTGAATTTTCTATTTACGAATATTACCCTTTGAAATTAGTACGCAATCCTAATTATAGGGCACATAGAAATAATATCAAGCAACACATCATAACACAAGGTCGTTGGTAACGCAGTTTGGTGCGCACACCTACATCTGCGGGGCCCCGCCCAGAAAATCAAATTACTCCATTATATAGTATGTAGAATACAGACATCAAAACTGAAAGATATTAGAGGAAATACACTCCCCCTCAATACATGCTACACGAGTTGATCGCAATCAACTCCTTGGAGTAATTTGCGCAAGCTCCCCTTGCGAGCAAGATCCCCTGGCAGTACTCACCAAGATCAACTCCCTTGATCCTCTACAATGTAGATGTGAGCCTCCTCCCGGAGCTTTTTAGATCCCCTTTCACCAAAGACGATCAACGCTATCTCAGCAGCCGCAGCACTCCTCCCCGTCACCTTGCTACTATTTTTAGAGTCCCTCTTCAAGATAGTTAAACTGTTAACAACAGCAGGAGCTCAGGTAAAAAACCGCTGAGATTTTTCTCAACCAATCCAAGAGAAACTTCCGCAGCCAAGAGATCATGAAGCCAACCAGAACAATCTCAACAAATCATCACTCGGTTACAACATCTATAACCGACGGGATCTGCAAAATCCTTAAACCAAGAGTGGACCGAAGAACGAAGATCTGCATCCGTTCAAAAGATAAGAGAGAATCTCCAATAGCACCAAATGTATAACTGCAAGCCCTTTAGCTATAATAAGAAATCTTTGATGATAAGAACAGGTGATGAAGAACCAAATGTTGAACAAACACGTTCAACATTTTTCATAACATAATGTTTAACATTCCACCACGTTCAACATTGCACTTAACATACTGTTTAGCATTTCACCAGAGCCGTTGTGCCACAGTAGACAAACAAAAAACTTAACAATCTCCCCCTTTGGCTTTTAGTGGCACAATCAAACAGAAAGTGATCCGATATCATCAAAGAAAAGAGACAAGCAGAAGAAATGCTTTTGAAAGGAAGCCATACAGTCAGATAGAAGACATACCAGTCAGAAGACCAAAAAACAGCTCCCAAGTCAAGTCACAAGTCAAGACAATTAGATCACCCACATGTTCAGATCACCCACATGTTCAGAACAACCATTCATATACAGAACATGCCCATACTATTCATATACAGAACATGCCCATACTACTCCCCCTTTGTGACAGAAAAAGCCAACGATCAAACCTCATCAGAAGGAGACACCTTGGCTTGAAGTTCAGCAATCCTGTCTTGAAGAAAAATCCTCTGAGCGTGAAGAAGAACCTTCTGACTCTCAAGCATAACGAGCTGATCATCAACAGCCTTGACAGCTCTCTGAAACACCAACATGTCATCCTGGAGATCTTGGACAGAAGCTTGAGGAGGAGAAGGCCTTTTCTTAGCTGATTTAGAAACAGATGGAGAAGGAGAGGACGACATAGAGGACACAGAAGGAAGGACAGTCAGGTCATCAATTTTGCTGGCAATAGACTTGGTTGTGAAGCTTATCAAATCACAGGATACTGGAAGCTCAGAAGTTGCTGGAACAATTCCATGAGAGAAGAGAATCATAGAAATTAGGGACGCATGCGGCAGGGCAGTATGAGGAGCTGAAGATTCTGATAAAGATAGGATGGAATCGAAGATAAGGCGACCCAAGTTGAAAGACTTCTTAGTCCCAGCAGTAAACAGCAATTTGCACATAGACTTCGTAACAATAGACATGTTGGAAGTAGGCAACCAGTTACGAGTAGCAATGCGATATAGCATATAGAACTTAGCTGTCAGAGCAGACGAAGGGAAAGAAACGGATTTAGGCCAACATGAAAACTGCCCACCAGTGACAGTCTGAATGAACAAGTCAAAGTCGACACCAAAAGAAGCACCATAAGGAGGAAGACATTGACCACACGGCCATTTGAGCAGATTGTTTATGATATCAGTGGAGAATGGAACAATTTTCCCACGAACAAAAGTTTTAAAGCCCCATTTAGAAGAAGAATCAGCTGTAGATTTGAATAGGTTGCAATAAAACTCTCGTACCATAACCGGATAATAGGTCTTAAAACAACTGGCAGCTTGAAACAAGTCAATATCTTTGAGAAAAGCAAGAAAGTGTGTATGTTTGAAAGATGAGACTGCAATAGACTTTTCTCCAAAAATGGATCTATCAGAGTAAACTACCCATCTATCCTTGCAAGACTTATCAAAAAATTGAATAGAAATAGCTTCAGAGGCAAGACCATCAGAGGGAGAGAAGGAACCTGACCCTTTTGATAACTTTGGAGACTTAGATGGAGAGACCCTGCAGGATGTGGAAGATACTTTGCGCTTGAGAGACCCCGATCTAGTCTTGCGAGGATGAAGAACAAAAGGATCCACACTGGGATCAACAGACACCTTGGGAGCTTCTTTATGAGCACAATCATCAGATCTGACATAAGATTCAACATTAGGCGAAGGTGTAACATTTTCACCCAAAGAGATGACCTGTTCAGGAGGATCAGAACTCTCTTCTGCAGGTGCGGAGGGATTCAGAATTGAGGCAGGATCAACATTAGCTGTAGATGCATTAGTGGAAAGTTCTTTATCAACCTCAACAGTCTCATTTTCAGAACCCAACTTATTAGCACTCTCATTCATAGAGAAACACACATTATGAACAGCAGCATGAGTATCCGAAACACCAGCATTAGCCGTATCAGAAGTGTCTTGGTATGAAGACCCTTCACCATTCTTCAGACCATCATCGGCAGCTGACGAGGACACTGAGTCAGAGTCATCCAAAACAACAATTTCAGAAAGCTTAACAAATGGCTCAGGGGGATTCCAAGATTTCAGAACAATTAGATCATCGAAGGGCACCCTCACACTTAGCAACTTCCCTTCCAGATCTTTAAGATGTACAGTACCAAAATGAGTATTGGATAGATCCATCCAAGAAATGTCCAACTTGCGATCAGTTCGTCGAAGACACCAAAACCAATCTTCCACAGTGACAGGAGGAGGAAATGATTCATCTTCTTCGGAGAACGGCATTTGAGAGGAAACGCGATAGCAAGAATCAACAGAGATTGGGGAAAAAGGTACCATAGCCAAATTCAAGGCAGTTCCAGAATGCATGTGGTCAGAAGACACTGAAGATGTGAAGAGGACAAGATTCCAGCGGACGAGACCCTAGAAGATCGTGGAACACCACCTTTCCGTTTGAAAGGAGAGAAAGCAGAAGATGGAGGATTCTGGCGAGATGATGCAGCTTGGCGAGCAGACCGACGAGGATTCGTAGAGGATCTTTCATTTTGAGATCGGCCCATCGCAGAAACAACAAGGATTTCTTGGACAATGAATCAAGAACCAAGAACCCTAGATATGCACGGACCCAAAAACCTTCTTGAAGAATTCTAAGGAGGTGAAGAGAGCTCCGAAAACCAATAAGGGAAATAAATGCAGAGGTAATAACGCTCAGACAGAAAAGACAAAAGAATCCAGAGCACTTTTAAGAGTTGCAACATAATGTTTGACATTATGTTTAACATTATGTGCAACAATGAGTTCAACATTCAGATACGACACAGCCCAAGAGCTTGTCGTAACTCCTCAAATCGGTTAGAATCCAAGGGTTTAGTAAATATATCAGCCAACTGACTGGTAGTATCGATATACTCCAAAATGAGAATCTTCTTTTCAACTAGCTCACGGATGAAATGATGCCGAATGTCAATGTGTTTAGTCCTTGAATGTTGAACAAGATTCTTTGAAATGTTTATCGCACTTTGATTGTCACATAGAACAGTCAAAATATCTTGATCAACACCATAGTCTGTCAACATTTGTTTCATCCACAAGAGTTGAGTACAACAACTCCCTGCTGCAATGTATTCTGCTTCAGCTGTTGACAACGAAATCGAATTTTGCTTTTTACTATACCAAGAAACTAAGTTATTTCCAACATAAAAACATCCTCCGGTGGTACTCTTCCTGTCATCAGCATTACCTGCCCAGTCTGCATCACTATATCCTGATAAGAGAGTATTGGTATCTTTGGAGTACCAGATCCCATAATCAGCTATTCCACTTATGTATCTGATTATACGTTTAACAGCCGTGATGTGTGATTCCTTAGGACATGCCTGATAACGTGCACACACTCCAACACTGAAACAGATATCAGGTCTACTTGCTGTCAAGTACAACAAGCTACCTATCATGCTCCTGTACAAGGTAACCTCTACCTGTTTTCCACCATCATCTTTAGAGAGCTTCTCTGTAGAACCCATAGGAGTGCGAACTTGACGTGCTTTCTCAAGACCGAATCTTTTGACTAGATTCTTAGCATATTTACTCTGTGATATGAACAGTCCATCACTAGTCTGTTTAACTTGGAGACCAAGAAACATATGTAACTCACCAACCATACTCATTTCAAATTCTTTTTGCATAAGGTCTATAAACTCACTTACTAGCTGAGAAGATGTAGAACCAAACACTATGTCATCAACATAAATCTGAGCAATAATGATAGCAGATCTGGTTCTCTGAACAAACAGTGTCTTATCAGCTCCGCCTCGTTCATACCCCTTTTAAGAAGATATCTAGTCAAACGCTCATACCAAGATCTGGGAGCTTGCTTGAGACCATAAAGAGCTTTCTTCAGCCGATAAACATGACCAGTTAAGAAAGGATCTTCAAATCCCTTAGGCTGCTCGACATAAACTTCCTCATTTAAAATCCCATTTAGGAAGGCGCTTTTCACGTCCATTTGATGAAGCTTGAAGTTAAAACTGCATGCGACAGCAAGAAGAAGCCTAATAGATTCCAAACGAGCCACCGGAGCAAAGGTTTCATCGAAATCAACTCCTTCAATTTGTGTGTATCCCTGAGCAACCAGTCGAGCTTTGTTACGTGTGACATTTCCTCTTTCGTCTGTTTTATTCTTGAAAATCCACTTGGTGCCTATAACGTTCACCCCTTTCGGTCTCTCAACAAGACTCCACACGTCATTACGCTGAAATTGATTTAGCTCCTCTTGCATAGCCATCACCCAGAACTCATCCAACAATGCCTCTTTAACATTCTTGGGTTCAAGACTAGACAAAAAATAAGTATAACCAGCAAGATCACGATAATTTACCTGACTGGTGCCTCTGGTGCGAAGACCATCTTCAACATTCCCAATGACGAGCTCTGGAGGATGATTTCGGATAACTTTAGTTATTCCACGTGAGGGATGAGCTTCATTCTCATCAGATAGCGATTTTTCAGCAGAAGCAGTTCCATGAGCGACACCATTCTGACTAGTGTTATCAGATGTTGAATCAAATGTTGTAACATTTTGTTCAACATTTTGTTCAACATTTTCATCTTCCTCATTAATCTCTTCTTGCGGCCCAGCCCCCACACCACCTTGCTCGAAGTCATCAACGACGACATTGATGGACTCCATCAAGACATCAGTACGATGATTTAGTACACGGAAGGCACGCCTCGTAGTAGAGTATCCGAGAAATGTCCCTTCATCACTCTTAGCATCGAATTTTCCTTTAGAAGTCCGATCCTGCAAGATGTAACATTTGCTACCAAAAACATGAAAATAAGAGACATTAGGTTTCCTACCTCTCCAGATCTCGTAGGGAGTTTTATCCGTTCTGGGTCTCAGATAAACTCTATTTATGGTGTAGCAGGCAGTATTTATTGCTTCGGCCCACCATTTTGTACTGATCCTTCTGGCATTTAACATCACGCGAGCCATCTCCTGTAGAGTCCGATTCTTCCTCTCAACAATACCATTCTGTTGAGGAGTCTTTGGAGCAGAAAACTCATGTCGTATTCCCTCTGCCTCACAGAAGTCAGCAAACAGGTGGTTTTCGAACTCCTTACCATGATCACTGCGAATACGAGTAATCTTTCCAATAGTAGTTCCCCTCTCAGTCTGAAGGCGAATGCAAATCTTTTTGAAGGCATTGAATGCATCTGAATTTTCTTTGAGAAAATCCACCCACGTGAAACGAGAAAAGTCATCAACACAGACAAAAATATATTTCTTACCTCCCATGCTGACTTCCGTTGTGGGTCCTATCAGGTCCATGTGCAGCAACTCCATATTCTTTGAGGTGGTGATGATCTGAAGTTGTTTATGATTGGTTCTCTTTTGTTTTCCTAGCTAACAAGAACCACAGACCCCTTCAATTTTCTTGGAAAGAACAGGTATTCCACGAACGGCTCCAACTTTGAAAATTTCAATTAAGGTCTTGTAGTTCACATGACCAAGTTTTTGGTGCCATTGTTCGGCAACTTCAACACTAGCAGTGAGACATCTATTTGCTTCCTGCAAAAGATAACAATTGTCAGTCGATCGTTTTCCAGTAAGAACGTTGATCCCAGCTTTGTTTAGCACAACACACTTATCCTTAGTAAACTGAACAAACAGTCCTTGATCACACAATTGGCTTATACTAATCAAGTTAGCCTTTAAGTCCTGGACATGCATGACATCCTTCAAAGTAATGGACTCAGTCATCTTCAGCTCTCCCTTCCCAATGACTTTGCTTCTCTGGCCGTCACCAAAAGTGACGTGACCTTTATTTCCTGTAGTGTATTCAGACAAGAGGCCCCGGTTTCCTGTCATATGCCGAGAACAGCCGCTGTCGAAGTACCATGTGTTTTCCGAAAAAGCACTCATGGACGTGTAAGCAACTAGGCTGTGAACTCTTGTCTTTCTTATCCATCTCTTAATGATCCTTTTATCTGAATGTCCCTCGTTCCTTCCTTCATGTTGATGTCTCATCCTTCTGAAACACCTGCTCTCAGTGTGACCTCTGCATTGACAGTAATTACAAATCAAGGGTCTGATAGTAGTGCTCTTTTTGTGTTTACCTTTTTGACTCCCTTGCTTGGACTGTTTGTTACTCATCTGATTTCTGACAGGTTGACAATGAACTTCCTTGCTTATCTGAAGATAACATCCTCTATTGAACCCTACTCCCGTACGATCTCTGGAGACTTTCCCCATGCTTAGAATATCATCAAGCTTGGTTTTGCCAGTGTTCCATTTGTTAAGAACACTCTCAGCATTTTCAGCTCTAAGAAGTGTTCTCCTGAGTTGGCCTTCCAGATTTCTGACGTCTTGCTTGATCTTGTCAAGTTGAGTTACAACCTCTTCTCTTTCACCTTTTAGTTTAATGTTCTCATACTTCAAGAGTTTGTTTATCTCACATATCTTTAACCAATTAACAAACATGGTTTGATATGCGGACCGAATATCAACTTCGTCAACTTCCTTTTCATCACCCGTATCAGATATAGAATCACTATCAGATGTTGCACTAAATGTTATAACATTTTTCTTGACATTCTTATCTTTTTCTTTCAACATGGTGCAAACAGAACCCACACTATGTCCAACATTGCTAGTTGTGTCATCAGTACACTGATCACCCATGATGGTCATAAAAGCAACATAGTTGCTGACAATGTCCTCGTCACCAGTGTATTCTTCAGACTCATCATCACTCCAAGAGCTTGCTAGAGATTTTCCTTTTTGTTTCTTTATGGTGTTAGCACATTCTGCCTGTATGTGTCCAAAACATTCACATTCTCTGCATTGAATTCCCTTGCCTTTACCCTTTGTATCAAACTTCTGTATGGGTCGATTGTTGCCTCTAACTGCAGAAGAAAGATTTATACGAGCTTCTTTGTTAATGTTTCTGAAATTCTGACCTCTATTTCCTATTTTCCTCATCATTTTACTAAAGTTCTTGGTTAAAAGAGCTATGTCATCTTCAATCTCAGTACCCTCTCCTTCATGTGAAGCATCAGCAGTTTCCACTTTTAAAGCCACTCCTTTCTCCCTTTTATTTTGCTTCAAGTTCATCTCAAAAGTTTCAAGAGATCCCATCAATTCATCCAATCTCATATTAGAAGTATTCCTAACTTCTTCTATAGCAGCTATTTTGGCCGAAAATTTTTCAGGAAGAGATCTAAGGGTTTTCTCAACTAATTTCTTTTGGGAGTACTTCTTTCCTAATTGAAAAGCTTGATTAGCTATGTCACGAAGTCTTCCATTGAATTCAGCCACAGATTCGTCATCATTCATCCTAAGGTTTTCAAACTGAGAAGCCAAAATTTGAAGTTTAGAGGCTCTTACAGTGCTTGTCCCTTCATGTATGTTTTGAAGGATATCCCATGCTTCTTTAGCAACTTCGCAGGTAGAGATCAACTTGAACTGTTCTTCATCAACAGCAGTGAAAATTGCATTCAAAGCTTTAGAATTTCCCAGAGCCGCGCGTTCTTCTTCAATACTCCAATCTTGGACAGGTTTGAGAGATTCATTTCCCTTCTTGTCGTCAACTGTAGGAGGATTCCAGCCTTCAACAGTGGCCACCCATGCCTTCTCATCAAGAGATTTGATAAACGCGCGCATCCGTGACTTCCAATATGTATAATTGGTGCCAGTAAGAAGCGGAGGCCGAGTCACGGAAGCTCCTTCCTTCGTGTTCATGATTGACGTACTAAGACAGCAGAATCACACCCTCTTTGACTAGCAAAGAATGCGGATGACCTGCTCTGATACCAAATGAAATTAGTACGCAATCCTAATTATAGGGCACATAGAAATAATATCAAGCAACACATAATAACACAAGGTCGTTGGTAACACAGTTCGGTGCGCAAACCTACATCTGCGGGGCCCCGCCCAGAAAATCAAATTACTCCATTATATAGTATGTAGAATACAGACATCAAAACTGAAAGATATTAGAGGAAATACACTCCCCCTCAATACATGCTACACGAGTTGATCGCAATCAACTCCTTGGAGTAATTTGCGCAAGCTCCCCTTGCGAGCAAGATCCCCTTGCAGTACTCACCAAGATCAACTCCCTTGATCCTCTACAATGTAGATGTGAGCCTCCTCCCGGAGCTTTTTAGATCCCCTTTCACCAAAGACGATCAACGCTATCTCAGCAGCCGCAGTACTCCTCCCCGTCACCTTGCTACTATTTTTAGAGTCCCTCTTTAAGATAGTTAAACTGTTAACAACAGCAGGAGCACAGGTAAAAAACCGCTGAGATTTTTCTCAACCAATCCAAGAGAAACTTCCGCAGCCAAGAGATCATGAAGCCAACCAGAACAATCTCAACAAATCATCACTCGGTTACAACATCTATAACCGACGGGATCTGCAAAATCCTTAAACCAAGAGTGGACCGAAGAACGAAGATCTGCATCCGTTCAAAAGATAAGAGAGAATCTCCAATAGCACCAAATGCATAACTGCAAGCCCTTTAGCTATAATAAGAAATCTTTGATGATAAGAACAGGTGATGAAGAACCAAATGTTGAACAAACACGTTCAACATTTTTCATAACATAATGTTTAACATTCCACCACGTTCAACATTGCACTTAACATACTGTTTAACATTTCACCAGAGCCGTTGTGCCACAATAGACAAACAAAAAACTTAACACCCTTAATTACATCTATGTGTTGCTTCATTCCACGAGAGATCAATCTGTCTATCTATATATCTATGTCTGTGTTTGCCTCCTCTACCTTGTATTCAAAATCGGCACTGTATACAGTTGAGTGAGATTAGCTTCCACGTTGTCCCCTAATATCCGTAGTACAATTAGCAATACACTGTGATGGCGTATCGTGCGGACGGACTTGACTAGATGCGCTTGCCTCCATTCTATCGTATCTGTAATCCGCAATATTCCACAGCCATCAAGAGCATTAGCGATATCAACACGGGTTCGTCGACGACCACATTTTCTGTTCCTTCAACACTCAAATTACTACACGAGCGAATGAGATAATCAATCCAACTTCAAGTAATAGAAAACAGCCGATGGAATGATTTACATCATTCCTCCTTGATATGCAATTTTGTACATGACATTTCAAAGGAGAGATTTTAGTAATTCCATATGAATGTTTTTCCTTTTCTCCATTACACCACCACTCTTCTTCCCGAGTTCAATCCCATTTTACTTTGCTTTGGCTTTATCATAGGGTCTTTTTTTGGCAAACTTCTAAATATTTTTCCTTGGATGACTTGGATTCCTTCCACTTGTAGGTTCTTCCAACTATAAATATGGATTCCTTCTTTGGATGACCGTCCTCATGCCAATCCATCCCAGCACGAGGATGAAGTTCCTTGGGGTACTTTTTTGGTGATGGGCCGTTGTAAATATGCGGCTTAGTCGGGGTATATTTGTACTTTACCAGTATCGCCCTAAGAATGACATATAAATAGTCTCTTATCTTTAGGGTGTCTTTGAAGGGTTTTGACTGACCCCCAGGGCATAAAATCTATGCCCGTCTTACATCGATAGACTAAAGACCGATGGAGACTAACCGAGTTCAAGCTAGTAGGGTTGACTATTGACCATACCCTAGGTTTGACTTAGCAGCATAGTTTTGACGAAGAGACTAAAACTGTGGCATTCATCACGGACACAGTCAGGGTGGTCCCGACGATACTCATGTCAATGAGTTAACCAAATAATTATGATACCGAAACAAGAACAGTACTTGCTGTCGTGGTCACTGTCGTTTGGGGTTTCGAGCTCCACCTATAGTAGGGTCTGGCTGTAGGGTCTAACACAGAGTGAGACCTTCGTCAAGTAATATGTAGGATTATAGAGATGATGCATTGGATGCAAGGGAATTAATACGTCAAAAAATTACTGTGACAAAAGCTTAAAGAACTAATTTTATATACGGGATGAACCCATAAGATGTGTGTCTGGATGATGGGAACATCCCGGTCAAAACCCAAGTTTAAATGTCGTCCAAAACGGTCTCCAAACGAGGAAAACAGGGCCAAAAGAGGAGAAAAGCCCATACAGGGCATTGCGGGTCGGCACGCTCGTTGTGGGTCAGGCGGGCCCGACCCGCGGACTAGACCCGTGCCCGCTCAGGCGGGCGCCCGCACCTGCCATGCGCATGTGCGCGCCCGAGCGGGCGGGCGCCCGCCCCCGCTTCATGCAGGAGGGACCCGCCCATGCCATGATGCACACATGTGCATGCACATCACGCGTCCGTCGGGTGCATGGTTTGCATGTACCCAGGATGGAAGTACAGGTGGGCCCCACGCGTATAGGGTTTCGAACCCTTGTTTTCCGACGGCAGCGTTTCTGTGAAAACGCTTGGGTTTTGCAAACTTTGGACATACGTTTTAGGTGTAAAACGAAGTCGGAATTGATCCTCGTTGTTTCTATACGTTCATCGTTCAGTGCTCTTTGATTTGATACATTATAACACTTGTGAAGCTCAACGATGAGTATGGAAAAATTCGTTGAAGTTTGGCCTTCGTGAAGATCAAACTTAAAATCAATTTTCTCATCAAAATGTTTTGTCTCACATCGGATATGAAGAAAATGGGAATAGTCATCCGCCTATATAAATATGGGCCAACTCCCCTCCTTGAAACTTGCACCAAGTCTTCAATTTCAAGAAGCTCCAAAAAGTTTTGAGCACGCTCACATTAAGACATAAAATATTCACACACTCTCTCTAATTCCTCCTTGCTCTTAACCGGGCTCTAACAAAGCTACGAAGAAGTTCGGATTGGATTCGAAGTCTTGACAGAGGATCCACTCAAGGTGAAACTTTCTGGAGCGCATGGTTGGCTCAGCGACAAGGGTGTTGCTCGCCTCGGGACGCGGTTCGGCTCAGGGGAAGCAGCTCAACCCCAACGCGAGGCATCGCTTCAGAGATAAAGAAAGGTGGCTGAAAACGACGCTTCGCCTGGAAGCGAAGTGACAAGTATGTAGTTTAATATACATGTGTTTATAATTGCAACAGGTTGATAGATCTATCTTTAGGGGTTGGTCGGACCCAACCTCGGGATAGTATAGATTTTGGCTAGGGTTTATTCTTTAGGGATTTCTTGAAAATGTTTTAAGATGATTATTCCGCTGCAAATTTGATTTCTTCATCCGACCGACTTGTACCGGATGTCGATTTTATAGCCCTAAGGATCAAGAAAACCATTCACCAACTAAGCTAACGGTGGAGATAGCGTGTGAAAATGTGAAGTGAAACCATTTACCAAATCGACATCATAGGGTTCGTGAATCAAAGAGGCAAATAGGCGAGGAAGCTTATGTGGTGTGCGGCAGTATGGTTGCCAGGCATATGTGTTCAATTCGAGTATAACTCAATTGTCTTTCCCGCTACGAAATGAGCAATTGGTGGATGTGGCATTTTATCGAACACGTGGTGTGTAATGAAAGTAGGGTGTGGATAATCGAGATAATAATCAAGCAAGCATACAAGAATGGTACCACTAGGCAAACTCCACTCTAGGATACCCACTAGGGTCCCTAATTCAAAGTATATCTCAAAAATCCTACCACATAATCATTACAACATGTAAGATTGAAATACCAAAGCCAAAGCAAACACAAATCACACACAACCACAAAAGAAGAAGATCTAGCTCATTATAACAAGAAAAGAGAGATTTTTTACTTCTAAAAACATTATCCATTATGATTACAATTCACTAAATAAAAATACACAAGGAGATGGGAAGAGTACAATAAGATCTTCAAGGAAAAACAAAACCCAAACCAAACGCTCCTCCAAGCTTTGCCTTGCACTCCCTAAGCTCTAACCCTAGAAGATGAAGAAGATGGAAGGAATGGAATGTGGGAAAGAGGGGAGAAGAAAGCCCTAAAATAGCTATCAACTCGCGGGTTGAAGAAAACCCCAATCGGGTCCAAAAAGAAAACCCCAAAACCTGTAACTTAAGTGAAGAAGAAAGGAGGGCGACACGGCCATGTCAAAAATGACACGGCCGTGTGGTGCCAACGCCAGAAAACTGCCCGCATCTGCCTGTTTGAACGACACGACCGTGTTAAAAATGACACGGTCGTGTCGAAGCCATTATTTCCATGGGCCATAACCTGTTGCTGCTCTGTTCAGCTGCTGCTGTCGAAGATCCACATGGCCGTGTGGAATGTTCCACACGGGCGTGTGGAATGTTCCACCTGACCGTGTGGGACATTTAAGCTAAATATACTTTGTGTCTTTAAGCTTCGAAAAAATCCAGGAAAATTTGTAAAATTTTCTTGTTGTAAGGTGGTTGGGTAATCTAGTACCAATTTTGTCCTAGGTTATTGTTAGCTATGTGGAATCAATCGAACAATAAGAAAACATGCAATGATCACATAGATAAACGATAAGAACAATAAGAAATTGCAAAACAATAATAAAAACATAAATGGCAAGCAAGAAATACTTATCTTCAATGGTTGCAATACATAGAGTCGTCAATTTCACACCTATATCTAGAAAGAAAAGCATCTAAAACCACTCTAGATTTATCCATACTCCTAAAACTGAGAAAAACTGATGACAAGAGAGAAAACCAGCTCTCAAAAGTCGCCCACGTTAAATCCGCGCACTAAAACCCTTAAATAGCCCCTTAGGAACCCTAACGGTCGGAAAAACCCCGACCCGAAACGGCCGCGTCGACTATTCCACGCGGCCGCGTGGAATTTCCAGCATCGCAACATTGTCTTGTAGGAAATGTATAAAATCGATCCGATCTCAGAAAATACAAATAAATATGCGTTGGAATCGGGACATGATGCTCTACGAAGGAAAAATAAGGTGTGAAGATGACCACATGGTTGAGTGCAGATCTTCAATCTTTGCAAGGGTTGTGCTCTCCATGTGTCTTCTCCTCCACGCGGTCGCGTGGTGTAGCCACGCGGCATCGTGGATCCTCTTTTTTGAGCTCTTCCAGGCGGTCGTGTGGTTTGAGTTCACACGGCTGCATCGTTAGGGTGAATCGGTCGCATCGAATTGCACATTCCCTCCTTTCGACGTGGTCGCGTGTGGCATTCCCACGCGGTCGCGTCAAATGCTCTTGTTGCTTCCTTGGGCTCCTGTCATAGCTCTCTTCCACGCAGCTGATCGCTCCGGGACGTGACCCAAAAGAACGGTTGTAGTTTTACCGCAAGTGCACGGTGTAGCAGCGAGCGGGATATCGAACACAGGGAGGACGAATGACTGTGCTTGCTCCGATCAACCTGGCTATTTAAGAAGAGAAATTTGCCTTTGGCGATCCTGTCACAATCGTCAGACAAATGTGCGAAATATCAAATCAAATAAAGAACGTCTAGGGAATGGGGAATCCCCGCTACACACCGTACTTCATAAATGTGGTTCATCGGTATCAAAATTGCTAGAATGAGAATTCGGATGAACTAGTTGCAACTGAATGTAGAACCAAGCTCACGCTCTCGCGATGTTACCGGTCTATAGCTATCCTAGGGTCGGGTCCAATCTCTTGCAAACCCTACCCTAGGGAAGCTAGCATTAGGATCAACATCATCGTCCAATCGCGCACCGAGCCCAATCTCTTGCAAACTCGGTCCACGATCTAGATTAGGATAGTTCCTACCCGTCCAATCTCTTGCAAACGGGTATCGGTATAGAATTGCAACCGGGAATCCTAGTATCGGTCCAATCTCTTGCAAACCGATACTTCGAAAAATCCGACTCCAACCCAATTCGGATTTCTAGGGCTTCCTATCAAATTGGGATCCAATCTCTTGCAAATCCCAATTGATATGAATACCTAGCAATCCGTAGTAAATCGATCCCGATCTAATCTCTAATAGCAATTCTAGCTCAATTTCTACCAATTCATCACAAATATGAAAGTGGGCTTGTAGGGTTCATCCCCACGCCCCAAGACGTGGAGACTACTCACAAATCATAACAAGATCACAAAAATAATCGTTGAGATAAGCAATAGAATTCATCACAACAATGATATAAACAATAAAAATAGAATTTTTAAGGAAAAGAGATGCAAACCAATGTAGTTCTTCAATTAATCCAACAAAAATCCAAGTTTTGCTCCTTCTCCAATCACAAGAATAAAGCTAAAAAAACTAATCTAAAAAGCTGCAAAAAATCTAAGAGAGAGCTCTCAAAACTAGGGTAAAAACAGGGTTTAAATAGCCCCAAAAATCGTCCAAAAATCGTGACCAAAATGCCCCTGCACAGCCTGTTTTCCGCAGTTTTCGCTACAG
The DNA here is from genome assembly GCA_030789695.1 of Scilla litardierei. Classification (NCBI taxonomy): domain Eukaryota; kingdom Viridiplantae; phylum Streptophyta; class Magnoliopsida; order Asparagales; family Asparagaceae; genus Scilla; species Scilla litardierei. The sequence continues at coordinate 83,052 of JAULAV010006992.1, read as the reverse complement.
GCAGCGCATCGCACTCGGCCGAGTGACAAAAGTCGCTCGGCCGAGTGAAAACCCTGCAATTTTCCAGTAAGTCGGGGCTTTCAGGGGTCTTCAGTTCGGGGGCGGCTCGGCCGAGTGAGTTGTCGTCACTCGGCCGATGGCTTCATAGTACTCGGGCGGACGGGATTCTCCACTCGGCCGAGTGGGTCTTCTGAAGCTCAGGCAGCCGAAAAACAGTAACTTCGATGTTTTGGAAGGGCTTCGTCTGGGCGCCACTCGGGCGGACGAGATATCGTCACTCGGCCGAGTGGGTCTTCGGTGCTCGGCCGAGTGCACAGGTAACTCATGTCTGAACTGGTCGGCCGAGCAGTGTCTCGCTGGTCGGCCGAGTGGCTCCTCCACTCGGCCGAGTGGGACACAAAAAATGCCCAATCTGCTTATTTTGGCCTCCTCGTCGCTCCTGCGACGTCCATTCTTCTTCCGCTCCTCTCCAACAGCAAAATACCCCTCGGGGAGGTCGTCGGTGACCGTCTAGAGTAAGCGCATCTCGAGATCACTCCAAATCGCGCCAAATCACCTGAAATGCGACAAAAACAACAAATCGTGAAAAGCATCGCAATATCGTCGATATATCGTGAAAAACATGATTTGGGCGATCTAAATGGCATGCAAACATGCGGAAAAAAGGTGTAAAATAAGGAGTGATCAGCAGCCATGTGGGGTATCCCACGTGGTCGCGAGGAGCTTGTTTCCTCCAGATTCTTCTTCTATTGATTCCATTTCCTCGCCTTGCTTGCCCATTTCACTTCTTTGACTCTTTTTGGCACTTTTTCGCCTTTTCCATGCTCTAAAATGCCGAATTCGTTCTCTTTCACCTGAAATGCAAATAATTGACCCAAAGAGTAAAACGGAAACAAAAGCGGATAGAATATAATGAAACGGTACATGAAATGAGGCAAAACATGTATGCGATGATAGTAAAAATATATATATAAACCACTCATCATTCCTGCAATTAAAACAAGACACGATTAAGTCATAAAGATATAGATTTGTGCAAAAATGAATGATTAGCTCCAAAATATGATGATATCAACAATATGCATGTAATGAACTAGAGTATGAAGAATATATGCACAAAAAGCACCGAAATAGAAGGATAAATATACAATTTCTACCCCGAATCACTCATGCCATACTCGAACGTCACTCGAGTCATCGAGAACTACAAGAAGAAATCAACTGGAGGATAGCACAGAAAAGTGTAAGGCGATGCCTCTAGGCTATTGCAAAATAAAACGTCCCTTCGCCCCCAAACGATCTTCATCGGACGTAAGTTGAAGGTACACCGCCTCCGCCGTCGAACGATAGTTTCCTTCGTCAGATGTAAGTCGATGGGCACTCTCCTTAACGCCGAACGACCATTGTCGGACGTAAGTTGATGGACACCACCCTCCTTGTTGAACGATCATTTTCTTCGACGGATGTAAGTCGAGGGGGCACTTCCCTCGCAACCGAATGACCTACATCGGACGTAAGTCGAGGGTATATCACTCTTACCGCCGAACGATCGTTTCCTTTGTCGGATCTAAGTGGAGGGGCACTCCCCTCGCCACCCTCGCCGTCGAACAATCGTTTCCTTTGTCGGATCTAAGTGGAGGGGCACTCCCCTCGCCACCCTCGCCGTCGAACGATCGTTTCCTTCTTCGGATGTAAGTCGAGGGGCACTCATCTCGCCACCGAACGACCTTCATCAGACGTAAGTTGATGGACACCACCCTTGCTGTCAAACGACCATTTTCTTCTTTGGACATAAGTAGAGGGACACCACCCTCGCCACCAAAGGATTCTTTCTTTCGTCGGATGTAAGTCGAGGGACACTCCCCTCACCACCGAATGATCTTCATCGGACGTAAGTCGAGGGTACACCACCCATGCCACCGAATGATTGTTTCCTTAATCGGATGTAAGTCGAGGGGCACTCCCCTTGCCACCAAACGTCCTTATTCGGACATAAGTCGAGGGACACCACCCTCGTCGTCGAACGATCATTTCCATCATTGGATGTAGGTCGAGGAGCACTCCCCTCGTCACTGAATGATCATCACCGGACGTAAGTCGAGGAAGGGATACGACTCTCGCCATCGAACGATCATTTCTTCTTTGGATGTAAGTCGAGGGGGCACTCCCCTTGCCACCAAACGACCTTCATCGGACGAAAGTTGAGGCTACACCACCATCGCCACTAAACAGTCATTTCTTCTTCGGACTGGTCGGGGGTACACCTCCCTTGTCACCAAACAATCGTTTCTTCTTCGAAGGTAAGTCGAGGGACCATTCCCCTCGCCACCGAATGAAATTTGTCAGATGAAAGTAAAGAGGGCACCCCCTCACAACTGAACGACCTTTGCTTTATCGTACGTAAGCTGTGTGGCAACTCCTCGCGCCACCGAATGACGCGTCCTTTCCCTCATTTGCCAACAAAGCAACATAATTGAGGAGGAACTCGCTCACGATTGAGTAGCTTATCAATGGCTACGTCTTTGAAAAGCCTACTGGGAGATATGCATCCTAACATATACGCTTATCTATAACTCTCCAAACCACATCGAGAAATCCTTTGTATGCAAGAGTTTGGGCTGCTGAGGGGGCAAGCAGACAAGATTACACACGAGGTACAATCAAATAGCATTTTCCCCCCATCAAAGTAACTCTGTTTTTAAGATACAACATTAAGCTTATAGGAATATATTACTCAAAATGCTCCTAAAACCAAAATGAACAACAAGTTCATGGAGAGGTGGAATCTGGAGGTTGATCCTTTCCAATCGTGACACCCTCTGGGTCAATGACGACTTTATTGTCGACCTCATCATTGAGGTACATCGTCAATTGATCAAAATTGATCACCAAGGAAGGGAATTTACGTTCAATCTCTGATATCACCGAGGTTGTCTTTATGTTCCACCAACGCCACATGTCAATCTTTGAGGATCAAACCATCTTGCCTCAATCAGATGACTTTGAAGGTTGGCTTCCTCCGCCCTCCATTGCCTTTCGTGCTCAAGCAACCTGGCTTGGAAATCAGCTTCCATTCTTCCTGAGGGCGACCTCGAGCAACTATTCTTCGGCCAGCACCCTAAGGGATGCCTCGTTTTCAGCTTTTGCCCTGGCCTCGGTTAACTCTCCCTCCACCTTCTTCAACCGTGAGGCGAGGTCAGCTCGGCAATGCTGCGATTTCTTTAACTTTGCCTTCGCCTGGTCGATGGATCTTTTAGCAGTGGCCATCCACTTCGATTTACTGGCCAAGTTGGCCTCATAATTATCCACTGCCAACGACCGTCGTCGTAACTCGACACCATTTGAAGCTATCTGTAAACGAAAGGACGATCAAAATTGACATCCTACGTCGACAAAGAGGGAAGGGGATTACCTACCAGGAGGCTCTAGCAAGCCATATAAGAAGTCAGCTGTTCATGGTCAATACTCTTTAAGATCGATCTATCATGAGGGAGAGTCGAGTTCTCAAAGAGTTGAGTAGCATTCCCACGGTTTAGAAAGGCCGACTCCCCTTTTCCCACTGGGTACTCCCAAATACACGAAAATACATACATTCCCTGTATTCGTAGAGATATGAAGTGCAACAAGGCCGCAGTAGTATTCTAACCCAAGTCTTTGACCCCTTGGCTCTAAATATCACTAAGCATAAATTGTGATTACAAGAGAAAATACATTCTCACTTGCCATTGCAACGCACTGGAATAGTACAGATCAGAAATGAAGAAAATGTCCCGACACAGAAATAATCCACAGACAATCGTAGAGATACAAACATTATATACACATTAATTATGAAGAGTGCATCTTTTTACTTACATCATAACTCTACATCGGTACAAAAAGAGGGAATAACAAAAGAGAAATCCCAACCCACCAAAAGAAAAGGTGCACACTTAACAACGCACACTCTAGTCCTGTAGAAAGTCGCCCTCGATGGGCTCCGTCTCTACCTCAAAACTCGGAGTGAATTCCTGAGCCTGGTCCTGCTCCGACTGTGCTTCTTCTAATCCTGGAAAATGTAAATAGGACAACATCAATGCGTGATCCAGTAGAAAGTTCTAACTACGATAGGTAGGGTCCGGTATCAGAACTGCTCTACATAAGGTCTGTTTACTGGTGATAATTATGAGAACAGATCTAATGCATAAAATAAAGTAACCATCAAAGGCATGTGATGAAAGGTACTGTATTGCAACATGTTATTCATGAAGGAACTCAGACATGAATGAAAGACTGCAGATAATAATTCGAGTACGAAAAAGTAAACACGAGCAGAAATAAGTAAAGGATCACAATTATATGTAGGCAGAAACATAAATGAACGACCACAATTAATTCAAAGAGGATTTCCACAACCACATTTTCCACCTTTAGAATCCATGAAGGGCCAGCTACATGGACATACGTGCTACATGGACCAACAGACCACGAGAACGCTGATGGAGTCCTCCCTCGAGGCATTCGACTCGAGCTTGAGGGGACCTATCCTCCAAGAAAAGTGATCTAAACTCGGGAGGAACGTCATCGGCTATAAGCTCTTGAGGGCAAAGACCGACATACGGCCAAGTATCATCATGAAGGCATGGCTCATGAGACGGGGTTAGCCCCCCCTTAGGGAAGACTCCTTTGGGGCAGGGGCCCGAGCTTGCTAGGGAACTACCATCAGAGTGGTGACAGCATCACTACCTGGTAATTAAGCCCGAACCCGTTACAGAAATCTCACTTCTTCTTTTCCTCTCTCGAACACTAGTTCCCTCCACCTCCGCTCGGGTTCGAAGGTTTCACTTCCTCGAACCCGGGCCCTCTTGAGCGACATCGTGTGTTGTCGGAGGTAAACCCTCAACGACGTCATTTGAACTTCTCTCGGGAGAAGTCACTGGGTGTGAGCTTTCCTCGGCTTCCTTAACAAAGGCATGGAAGGCGGCGGGAAGATCCGGATCATCCATATGTTCCGGAAGAGGCGGAATATCTGGATTAACGGTACTGGTGAGCCCGGTTAATTAATTTCAAGAGGCTATGGATTCATCCAGATGTTCCTGACACTTTATATCTGCAAAAGCAAAAGAGTCGAGAGGAGGCGAAAGCAAATGTGAAGCTCGAAGGAGAAGCCTTGCCTTCGACAACACGGTTTAAAGAATGTACGTAATTTAATGAATGTAAATAGAATCATAAAGAGGGGAAATGTAGAAACGAGGAGCCAATAACTCGTTAGAAATGGATCGAGAGAGGCCAATGTACAGTAACAAGTTATGTTCATTAGATAAGAAATAAATAAATGATGACGGAAGGCGGCCGAGGGGACAAATAATTAAAATTACTTTGGGGAGAAGTACTAGTTAAATATTAGGGGATGACAAGCGGGGGAATTGAAATTACATGATGGAAAAATATGCAGACAAAAAATAGGTGATGTGTGTTCACAATAATATGTGAATAGAATAGGACGGAAGGAGGAGTCAAGGGGGAAGCATTGGGTTGAAGGCAGAAGAAATGAATAGAATATGACGGGAGGAGGAGTCAAGGGGGAAGCAGGCTCACAGGGCAATTATGATAAATATTAGTATACGACTGACTTGAAGTAATATGATTGAAAATTATAGTTGCAAGCCAGCAACCAAGCTATATAAGCAGGCTATGCGGCATTGCTTGAGATGCAGAGTCTCAGGCACGTATTACTTGCTAAACAAATACAGAGCGTAGAGGGATCGAAGAATGGTAAGAGCCGCCAGGATTTTGAATTAGTTATAACCACTCTCTAGCTATGTCTGTCTTTCTTTCATCGATCGATCTATTATTCAATTAATCCTTTAACCATGCAATGGGCAGGCCGTTGCTGGGGTGACAGGTTCCATGGCGAAGTTTTGCGGTGTTGAGGCAGGACAAAATTGGCGCCTGGGACCATTCAACTCGCCTTTCAAGCTGCTAACGATCAGAATCTGGAGTGATGACGTCGGAATTTACGGCCTGCAGTTCCATTATGAGCTTGGGGGTGGCAGGCATTGGTCTCCAGTGTATGGATCACAGGGGGGCAAACAAGAGCAGGTAATAACAACACTAACCAGACATTAATTAAGCTCTTCTCTTTTGATGACAGTTAAATCGACGAATAATTGAATTTCTATCTCTCTCATTGCCATATAGGTCCTTCTCGATACCAAATCCCTGACACAGATAACAGTGTCCACCGGGGATACGCCTGCAATTGTGAAGTCCCTGGCTTTTCTCACCGACGATGGTGACTGCTTTGGTCCATACGGGCATGTAACCCAAAACACAACTGATATAACAGTGCAGGGTGGCATTGCAGGCTTCTATGGGTGGACCTCAGGAGTCTTCATCTCTGGATTGGGGATTTACTCACAGTGAAGCCTTAAACTGAATGATCCAGCTTGTGGTGATATATGAATCATCCTTGGCTCCTTATCTATTTGTATCCCGTGTGTGTTTATGTTTGCCAGTGTCTGTGTAATTGATGAGAAAGGCGTGTTTATGTTTGCCAGTGTCTGTGTAATTGATGATAAAGGCCTATATATGGTGCCTTGGACCAGCCCGACGATGCTTGTCCCTCTCCTCTCCATTTATCATGTATGCCCCTCTATTAGTGTGTGATTCAATAAATATGATGGAGTCCCAGCTGCACTCCATTCCCTACTTGTACTGTTTTTGTTCTGGTTCCTTCATCCACTCTTATTTGTTTGCCATGTATGTAAGTGTTCAACATCTTTAGTTTGGACCTTCCGCTGCCGCGATTGCTCGTGATTCTCTTTTTGAATTTTCTACTTACGAATATTACCCTTAATTACATCTATGTGTTGCTTCATTCCACGAGAGATCAATCTGTCTATCTATATATCTATGTCTGTGTTTGCCTCCTCTACCTTGTATTCCAAATCGGCACTGTATACAGTTGAGTGAGATTAGCTTCCACGTTGTCCCCTAATATCCGTAGTACAATTAGCAATACACTGTGATGACGTATCGTGCGGACGGACTTGACTAGATGCGCTTGCCTCCATTCTATCGTATCTGTAATCCGCAATATTCCACAGCCATCAAGAGCATTAGCGATATCAACACGGGTTCGTCGACGACCACATTTTCTGTTCCTTCAACACTCAAATTACTACACGAGCGAATGAGATAATCAATCCAACTTCAAGTAATAGAAAACAGCCGATGGAGTGATTTACATCATTCCTCCTTGATAGGCAATTTGTACATGACATTTCAAAGGAGAGATTTTAGTAATTCCATATGAATGTTTTTCCTTTTCTCCATTACACCACCACTCTTCTTCCCGAGTTCAATCCCAGTTTACTTTGCTTTGGCTTTATCATAGGGTCTTTTTTTGGCAAACTTCTAAATATTTTTCCTTGGATGACTTGGATTCCTTCCACTTGTAGGTTCTTCCAACTATAAATATGGATTCCTTCCTTGGATGACCGTCCTCATGCCAATCCATCCCAGCACGAGGATGAAGTTCCTTGGGGTACTTTTTAGGTGATGGGCATGTATCATGGTTGCATTCCATAGTTTCTATTGGATTTGCTCTAAAAAAATCCTTGTTGTAAATATGCGGCTTAGTCGGAGTATATTTGTACTTTACCAGTATCGCCCTAAGAATGACATATAAATAGTCTCTTATCTTTAGGGTGTCTTTGAAGGGTTTTGACAGACCACCAGGGCATAAAATCTATGCTCGTCTTACATCGATAGACTAAAGACCGATGGAGACTAACCAAGTTCAAGCTAGTAGGGTTGACTATTGACCATACACTAGGTTTGACTTAGCAGCATAGTTTTGACGAAGAGACTAAAACGGTGGCATTCATCACGGACACAGTCAGGGTGGTCCCGACGATACTCATGTCAATGAGTTAACCAAATAATTATGATACCGAAACAAGAACAGTACTTGCTGTCGTGGTCACTGTCGTTTGGGGTTTCGAGCTCCACCTATAGTAGGGTCTGGCTGTAGGGTCTAACACAGAGTGAGACCTTCGTCAAGTAATATGTAGGATTATGGAGATGATGCATTGGATGCAAGGGAATTAATACGTCAAAAACTTACTGTGACAAAAGCTTAAAGAACTAATTTTATAGACGGGATGAACACATAAGATGTGTGTCTGGATGATGGGAACGTCCCGGTCAAAACCCAAGTTCAAACGTCGTCCAAAACGGGCTCCAAACGAGGAAAACAGGGCCAAAAGAGGAGAAAAGCCCATATAGGGCATTGCGGGTCGGCACGCTCGTTGTGGGTCAGGTGGACCCGACCCGCGGACTAAACCCGTGCCCGCTCAGGCGGGCGCCCGCACCTGCCATGCGCATGTGCGCGCCCGAGCGGGCGGGCGCCCGCGCCCGCTTCATGCGGGAGGGACCCGCCCATGCCATGATGCACACAGGCGTGTGCACAACACGCGTCCGTCGGGTGCATGCTGGGCACGTACCCAGGACGGAAGAACAGGTGGGCCCCACGCGTATAGGGGTGCGAACCCTTGTGTTCCGATGGCAGCGTTTCTGTGAAAACGCTTGGGTTTGGCAAACTTTGGACATATGTTTGAGGTGTAAAACGAAGTCGAAATTGATCCTCGTTTTTTCTATGCGTTCACCATTCAGTGCTCTTCGATTTGATATATGATATCACTTACGAAGCTCAACGATGAGTATGGGACAATTCGTTGAAGTTTGGCCTTCGTGAAGATCAAACTTAAAATCATTTTTCTCCTCAAAATGTTAGTCTCACATCGGATATGAAGAAAAGGGGAATGGTCATCCGCATATATAAATATGTGCCAACTCCCCTCCTTGAAACTTGCACCAAGTCTTCAATTTCAAGAAGCTCCAAAAAGTTTTGAGCACACTCGAATTAAGACATAAAATATTTACTCTCTCTCTCTCTCTCTCTAATTCTTCCTTGCTCTAATCGGGCTCTAGCAAAGCTACGAAGAAGTTCGGATCGAATCCGAAGTCTTGACGGAGGATCCACTCAAGGCGAAACTTTCTGGAGCGCATGGTTGGCTCAGTGACAAGGGTGTTGCTCGCCTCAGGATGCGGTTTGTCTCGGGACGTGATTCGGCTCGGGACACGGTTCGGCTTGGGAGAAGCAGCTCAACCCCAACGCGAGGCATCGCTTCAGAGATTAAGAAAGGTTGATGAAAACGACGCTTCGCCCGGAAGCTAAGTGACAAGTATGTAGTTTAATATGCATGTGTTTATTATTGCAATAGGTTGATAGATCTATCTTTAGGGGTTGGTCGGACCCAACCCCCGGATTTTGGCTAAGGTTTATTCTTTAGGGATTTCTTGAAAATGTTTTAAGATGATTATTCCGCTGCAAATTTGATTTCTTTGTCCGATTGACTTGGGCCAGACGTCGATTTTATAGCCCTAAGGATCAAGAAAACCATTCACCAACTAAGCTAACGGTGGAGATAGTGTGTGAAAATGTGAAGTGAAACCATTTACCAAATGATAAGGAAAAACATTCATATGAAAACTGCCCGCCTCTGCCTGTTTGAACGACACGACCGTGTTAAAAATGACACGATCGTGTCGAAGCCATTATTTCCATGGGCTGTAACCTGCTGCTGCTCTGTTCTGCTGCTGCTGTCACATGGCCGTGTGGAAAGTTCCACATGACCGTGTGGGACATTAAAGCTAAATATACTTTGTGTCTTTAAGCTTTGGAAAACTCCACGAAAATTTGCAAAATTTCCTTGTTGTAAGGAGGTTGGGTAATCGAGTGCCGATTTTGTCCAAGGTTATTGTTAGCTATGTGGAATCAATCAAACAATAAGAAAATAGGCAATAATCACAGAGATAAACGATAAGAACAATAAGAAATTACAAAACAATAATAAAAACATAAAGAGCAAGCAAGAAATACTTATCTTCAATGGTTGCAATACATAGAGTCGTCAATTCCACACTTACATCCACAAAGAAAAGAATCTAAAACTACTCTAAATCTATCCCTACTCCCATAAACTGAGAAAAACTGATGACAAGAGAGAAAAACGGCTCTCAAAAGTCGCCCCCTCAAATCCGCACTCTAAAACCCTTAAATAGCCCCTTAGGAACCCTAATGGGTCGGAAAAAACCCGACCCGAAATGGCCGCGTCGATTATTCCACACGGCCGCATGGAATTTCCAGCATCACAACATCGTCTTGCAGAAAATGTATAAAATCGATCCGATCTCAGAAAAATACAATAAATATGCGTTGGAATTGGGACACGATGCTCTATGAAGGAAAAATAATGTCTGAAGAAGACCACATGGTTGAGAGTAGATCTTCAATCTTTGCAAGGGGTGTGATCTCCATGTGGCTTCTCCTCCACGCGGTCGCGTGGTGTAGCCACACGGTAGCGTGGATCCCCTTTTCTGAGCTCTTCCACGCGGTCGTGTGGTTTGAGTTCACACGGTCGCGTCGAATTGCTCATTCCCTCCTTTCGACGTGGTCGCGTGTGGCATTCCCACGTGGTCGTGTCAAATTTTCTTGCTGCTTCCTTGGGCTCCTGTCATAGCTCTCTTCCACGCAGCCGTGTGGGGTATCCCACGCGGTCGTGTGGAGCTTGTTTTTTTCCAGATTCTTCTTCTTTTGATTCCATTTCCTCGCCTTGCTTGCTCATTTCACTTCTTTGACTCTTTTTGGCACCTTTTCGCCTTTTCCATGCTCTAAAATCCCGAATTCGTTCTCTTTCACCTGAAATGCTAATAATGGACCCAAAGAGTAAAACGGAAACAAAAGCGGATAGAATATAATGAAACGGTGCTTGAAATGAGGCAAAACACGTATGAGATGATAGTAATATATATATATATATATATATATATATATATATATATATATATATATATATATATATAACCACTCATCATTCCTGCAATTAAAACATGACACGATTAAGTCATAAAGACATAGATTTGTGCAAAAATGAATGATTAGCTCCAAAATATGATGATATCAACAATATGCATGTAATGAACTAGAGTATGAACAATATATGCACAAAAAGCACCGAAATAGGGGGATAAATTTACAATTTCTACCCCAAATCACTCATGCCATACTCGAACGTCACTCGAGTCATCGAGAACTACAAGACAAAATCAACCGGAGGAGAGCAGAGAAAAGTGCAAGGCGATACCTCTAGGCTATTGCAAAATAAAACGTCCCCTCGCCCCCAAACGATCTTCATCGGACGTAAGTTGAAGGTACACCACCCTCACCGTCGAACGATAGTTTCCTTCGTCAGATGTAAGTCGATGGGCACTTCCCTTACCACCGAACGACCTTTGTCGGACGTAAATTGATGGACACCACCCTCACTGTTGAACGATCATTTTCTTCGACGGATGTAAGTCGAGGATGCACTTCCCTCGCTACCGAATGGCCTACATCAGACGTAAGTCGAGGGTACATCACTCTTCCCTTCGAACGATCGTTTCCTTTGTCAGATCTAAGTGGAGGGGCACTCCCCTCGCCACCCTCGCCGTCGAACGATCGTTTCCTTCTTCGGATGTAAGTCGAGGGGCACTCCTCTCGCCACCGAACGACCTTCATCAGACGTAAGTTGATGGACACCACCCTTGCTGTCAAACGATCATTTTCTTCTTCAGTCGTAAGTCGAGGGACACCACTCTTGCCACCAAAGGATTGTTTCTTTTATCGGATGTAAGTTGAGGGGCACTCCCCTCGCCACCGAATGATCTTAGTCGGACATAAGTCGAGGGTACACCACCCATGGCACCGAACGATTGTTTCCTTAATCAGATGTAAGTCGAGGGGCACTCCCCTTGCCACCAAACGTCCTTATTCGGACATAAGTCGAGGGACACCACCCTCACCGTCGAACGATCATTTCCTTCATTGGATGTAATTCGTGGAGCACTCCCCTCCTCACTGAATGATCATCGTCGGACGTAAGTCGAGGGAGGGACACGACTCTCGCCATCGAACGATCATTTCTTCTTCAGATGTAAGTCGAGGGGGCACTCCCCTTGCCCCCAAACGACCTTCATTGGATGTAAGTTGAGGTTACACCCCCATCGCCACGGAACAATCATTTCTTCTTCGAACGTAGGTCGGGGGTGCACCTCCCCTGTCACCAAACAATCGTTTCTTCTTCGAACGTAAGTCGAGGGACCATTACCCTCGCCACTGAATGAAATTTATGAGATGAAAGTCAAGAGGGCACCCCCTCACAACTGAACGACCTTTGCTTTATCGGACGTAAGCTGTGTGGCAACTCCCTGCACCACCGAATGACACATCCTTTCCCTCATGTACCAACCAAGCAACATAATTGAGGAGGAACTCGCTCACGATTGAGTAGCTTATCAATGGCTACGTCTTTGAAAAGCCTACTGGGAGATATGCATCCTAATATATAAGCTTATCTATAACTCTCCAAACCACATCGAGAAATCCTTTGTATGCATATGTAACGGCCTGTATTTTTCAAACACTTCAAATACGTACTTAACATATTTTTATTCTAAAATTTTCTTTATAATGGTTTGTTAAGAGTTGTATAACAAAACTGATTTCAAAAATTCTCATAAAAATATTTAGAGCACTAGACTTATTATATTGTATTTCAGCAATTTCAGATTTCCTCAAATGCCCAAAACATTCCTGTTAAAATTCATCTCCCAAAATTACCGTTTTGATTAGACGAATTTATTTTCTATTCAAACGTCTTCAAAACGTTTTCAAACTTCTACAATAGCATCCTATTATCATTTAGGGCTTCCCACATTAATTTCATAATTTTCGGATATCGTTTCAGCCTAGAACCCGCAAACCCGCTTTCTAAACGCTTTGGCCTAAAACCTGTACTTCCTTAGCTCAAATCCCTTAACAAATCTCGTATTCGTGATCCTCGCGACGATACGATTCCGTGGGTATGTTTTCGTAATTTTTCGGAGTCGTTTGTAAAAAACACGTTTGTATTCCTCCGCCCTGCTAATTACATTTCACTAATGACCTTTTTACCATTACTGATTATTTTTACCTAATTACTTTTACCCCTAATTAAACCTAGATCTACCCCTAATAATTTCCCTAACCCTACCCACTTAAACCCACCGTTTAGAGTGGGTGAGATCCGACACTCAACCCCCCAAAGTTATCATCCCTATTTAATATTAGATAATAATATCATTTTATTTTACTGTTTATAACCCTATAAATTCTCCCTTCTCCATATTCTTTATTCACAGCAACAAAACCCATCCCCTATCATTCGAAGCAACCCAGGCTTATCACCTTCCTCTCTCTACGTCCCTCTCTCCCTCCCTCTCCCTCAACCTCGCCGTCCGGCGGCCTCGACTACCGTTCGCCGCCGACTGCCGCCCTCAGCATCATCCGCCCTGCCCGTCGACGGCCTGCCACACCTCCCCCGCCCCGAGCAGCGCCGCAGCCTCTCCCCACGGCGACGAGCGCCTCCGACCCTTCCGCCGTCGCCCGAGGCGCCGCTGAGCCTCCGCCCGAGCTCCCCACTCCGGCGCAGCAACCCCCACCGCTAGCACCGTTCCCCCCGCCACCGTCCGGAGCAGCCCGATCCCGCCTCGATCGCCGCTCGGCCTCGAAGTCGCCCCGTGCCTCGTATCCGCCGTGCCGCCTTGATCGCCCACCGGCAGCCGCCCGATCCGTCGCTCAGCCCGCGCCCCCGTCGATCCCCGCCGCCGCCTCCAGCGGCCTCCGTCGCAAGCCCCTCGCCCCACTCCCTCGCCTGAGACCCCGACCCCCTCGAGCTCGCCGTCTGACCGTCGCCGCTCGCCACCACGGAGCCGTCCGACATCGCCCCCGCTCCGCCGCCGTTCCGCCCCTCCCGCCGCCGCTACCGACGTCGAGCCCAGCCCCCCTCCGACGGGTAAGCGTCGGATGCGTGTGAAAGTTTGTCGATGGCAAACTTGTAAATACGAGATTATCTCGTATTTTCGCAATTTTAAATAATTATTAATAGGGTTTAATGGTTATAAATCCATAACTAATTATACAGGGCCCAGAAAAATGTGCGGATAGCTCTGGAAAATCAGAAACAACATTCCGGATCTAATGGCGCTAGTCTCACTGCGATCAGGCGTCTACTTTTCTCAGAATCTATTTTTGAACCTAAAAATTAAATACGTATAAATCTTTCTAAAAATCATAACTCGCTGTTTTCACTCACAATAATATGTGATAAAATTATATGTGAAAGTAATCTTTGAAACGGTCGTTTTGACTACTTACTCAAGTTATTCCGACTTGTATTTCTCCCGTAAGAAATTACGGAAGATACGCGCTAGTAGAATAAATTGGGGTTTTAAACTAGTTTTGAGTTTCTAAAAATTATAAAAATTACTATAGACTTCAGAAAAATATTCCCTCTTGCAGTAAAACTATTTTTATCATATATAGCCTATATAAAAACTTAGAACACTTTTCATCACCGTTTCAACCAGTTTCGAAAATCAAAACAACCAATTAATTAGATAATAATTAGTGTAGCCGTTAGCTGATATCTTCTTGTGTTTGCAGGTACCACTCCCCGCGCTCTAACTCCATCCTCGTCTTGCTACGACAATCCCAATAGAGTAAGTCACAGTAAATTCTATCCTTAGAAATATAGATAGTGTACTCGTATGAACATAGGACTTGACACTTAGTCTCGGAACAGTTATTGACCTGAACAGATTATTGACATGCTTGATAGAAAGATTGTAACTGGAAATGTGAGAATGATAAATGACTCGCAAAATTGCAAAGTACGGTAACCTGCACAGACACTGGGTTTTGGGGTAACTTATAATTGCGGAAGTGCGGGAGCGACTAGTCCAGACTTTGTTGTCACCGTGCGGGTTCTAGCAACCCATAACAGTGCCGGTGACAACCATCACAGATCATAGATTATTGCATAGTTCTCAGAGATTATTGCATAGTATTCATAGCATAGTTCGCCCGGGTAGCACCCGCGGCAAGAGTTGGCCTCTTGGTTGCTCACTGTACTGCCCGTTATAAGTCACGAACTAGGCTAGGCACAATTACTCTCCCGATTGCTATTGTCATTGATATCGTCATGGTTATTGCTATTGTCATTGCTCGGTCACCTTTACTTTACTTGTCACCCTTGCATGCTCGACAGATGTACTTTACTTATCGCACTTGCATGCTTGTCTGTCCCTACTTTACTTCCCGTACTTGTTTACTATAGACTGCTCCATATTTGTGCACTCCTCATTTTCTATCGCTAGAATTGTTGTGACTTACCTTCGGTTCCATTTATGGCACCGGCAGACGAAGACCTGATCAAGGAGATTGCCCCAGAGTTCATGGAGCCTACATTGACCCAGAGACGACAGAGTTTTAGTTACTTTTCTGTTGGTGTGTGTGTTGTACAGTGTATTTCCTTTTCCGCATTTCCTTTCAGTACTTCCTTCATGTATTTGTGAGAGAGAGTGCTGGTTGTTGTTGTACTTTAATTTGGACTGTAATAACGTCTGTACGCTGGTTTGAGTATTGTGATATATCTCTGAGTTTTGGCTATGCTGATTTCACTGGTAAACTGCGGAACCTGCGAATAAACCAAATAAGTAACGGGCCCCCGAGAGCGGGTCGTTACAGCATGAGTTTGGGCTGCTGAGGGGGAAAGCAGACAAGATTACACATGATGTACAATCAAATAGCATTTCCCCCCATGAAATTAACTCTGTTTTTAAGATACAACATTATGCTTATAGGAATACATTACTCAAAATGCTCCTAAAACCAAAATGAACAACAAGTTCATGAAGCGGTGGAATCCAGAGGTTGATCCTTTCCAATCGTGACACCTCTGGGTCAATGACGACTTTATTGTCGACCTCACCATCGAGGTACATCGTCAATTGATCAAAATTGCTCACTGATGAAGGGAATTTACGTTCAATCTCTGACCGACATCGAGCGTAACCCGCCTCATATAATGCCCTGATATCACCGAAGCTGTCTTTATATTCCACCAACGCCTCATCGTCAATCTTTGAGGATCAACCCATCTTGCCTCAAGCAGTTGACTTTGAAGGTCGGCTTCCTTCACCCTGCATTGCCTTTCGTGCTCAAGCAACCGGGCTTGGAATTCAGCTTCCATTCGCTCCTCAGTTCTCTTCCTGAGGGCGACCTCGAGCAACTATTCTTTGACCAGCACCCTAAGGGATGCCTCGTTTTCAGCTTTTGCCCAGGCCTCGGTTAACTCTCCCTCTACCTTCTTCAACCGTGAGGCGAGGTCAGCTCGGCAATGCTGCGATTTCTTTAACTTTGCCTTCTCCTGGTCGATGTATCTTTTAGTAGTGGCGATCCACTTCGATTTACTGGCCAAGTTGGCCTCATAATTAGCCACTGCCAACGACCGTCGTCGTAACTCGACACCCACTGAAGCTATCTGTAAACAAAAGGACGATCAAAATTGACGTCCTACGTCGACAAAGAGGGTAGGAGATTGCCTACCAGGAGGCTCTAGCAAGCCACATAAGAAGTCAGCTGTTCAAGGTCAATACTCTTTAAGATCGATCTATCATGAGGGAGAGTCGAGTTCTCAAAGAGTTGAGAAGCAGTCCCACTGTTTAGAAAGGCTGACTCCCCTTTTCCCACTGGGTACTCGGAAATACATACATTCCCTGTATTCGTAGAAATACAAAGTGCAACAAGGCCACAGTAGTATTCAAACCCAAGTCTTTGACCCCTTGGCTCTAAATATCACTAAGCATAAATTGTGATTACAAGAGAAAATACATTCTCGCTTGCCATTGCAACGCACTGGAATAGTACAGATCAGGAATGAAGAAATTGTCCCAACAGAGAAATAATCCACAGACAATCGTAGAGATACAAACATTATATACACATTAATTATGAAGAGTGCATCTTTTTACTTACATCATAACTGTACATCGGTACAGAAAGTGGGAATAACAAAAGAGAACTCCCAACCCACCAAAAGAAAAGGTGTACACTTAACAACACACACTCTAGTCCTGTACAAAGTCGCCCTCGATGGGCTCCGTCTCTATCTCAAATCTCGGAGTGAATTCCTGAGCCTGGTCCTGCTCCGACTGTGCTGCTCTAATCCTGGAAAATGTAAATAGGACAACATCAATGCGTGATCCAGTAGGAAGTTCTAACTACGATAGGTAGGTCCAGTATCAGAACTGCTCCACATAAGGTCCGTTTACTGGTGATAATTATGAGAACAGAGCTAAAGCATAAAATAAAGTAAACATCATAGGCATGTGCTGAAAGGTACTGTATTGCAACATGTTATTCATAAAGGAACTCAGACATGAATGAAAGACTGCAGATGTACGAAAAAGTAAACACGAGCAGAAATAAGTAAAGGATCACAATTATACGTAGGCAGAAACATAAATGAACGACCACAATTAATTAAAAGAGGATTTTCACAACCACATTTTCCACAACCACATTTTCCACCTTTAGAATCCATGATGGGCCAGTTACATGGACCTACGTGCTACATGGACCAACGGACCACGAGAACGCTGATGGAGTCCTCCCTCGGGGCATTCAACTCGAGCTTGAGGGGACCTATCCTCCAAGAAAAGTGATCTAAACTCGGGAGGAACGTCATCGGCTATAAGCTCTTGAGGGCAAAGACCGACATACGGCCAAGTATCATCACGAAGGCATGGCTCATGAGACGGGGTTAGCCCCCCCCCCCCCCCCCCCCAAGGGAAGACTCCTTTGGGGTAGGGGTTCGAGCTTGCTAGGGAACTACCATCAGAGTGGTGACAGCATCACCACCTGGTAAGCCCGAACCCGTTACAGAAATTTCACTTCTTCTTTTCCTCTCTCGAACCCTAGTTCTCTCCACCACCTCTCGGGTTCGAAGATTTCTCTTCTTCGAACCCGGGCCCTCTTGAGCGACATCTTGTGTTGTCGGAGGTAAACCCTCAGCGACGTCATTCGAACTTCTCTCGGGAGAAGTCAATGGGTGTGAGCTTCCAACGACTTCATTAACAAAGGCCTGGAAGGCGGCGCGAAGATTCGGATCATCCATGTATTTCGGAAGAGGCGGAATATCTGGATTAACGTTGCTGGTGAGCCATGTTAATTTCAAGAGGCTATGGATTCATCCAGGTATTCCTGACACTTTATATCTGCAAAAGCAAAAGAGTCGAGAGGAGGCGAAAGCAAATGTGAAGCTCGAAGGAGAAGCCTTGCCTTCGACAACACGGTTTAATGAATGTACGTAATTTAATGAATGTAAATAGAATCATAAAGAGGGGAAATATAGAAACGAGGAGGCAATAGGAAACCAACTCGTTAGAAATTGATCGAGAGAGGCCAATGAACAATAACAGGTTGTGTTCAGCAGACGGGGGGACAAATAATTAAAATTACTTTGGGGAGAAGTATTAGTGAAATATTAGGGGATGACAAGCGGGGGAATTGAAATTATATGATGGAAAAATATGCAGACAAAAATAGGTGATGTGTATTCACAGTAACATGTGAATAGAATAGGACGGAAGGAGGAGTCAAGGGGGAAGCATTGGGTTGAAGGCAGAAGAAATGAATAGAATATGACGGGAGGAGGAGTCAAGGGGGAAGCAGGCTCACAGGGCAATTATGATAAATATTAGTATACGACTGACTTGAAGTAATATGATTGAAAATTATAGTTGCAAGCCAGCAACCAATCTATATAAGCAGGCTATGCGGCATTGCTTGAGATGCAGAGTCTCAGGCACGTATTACTTGCTAAACAAATACAGAGCGTAGAGGGATCGAAGAATGGTAAGAGCCGCCAGGATTTTGAATTAGTTATAACCACTCTCTAGCTATGTCTGTCTTTCTTTCATCGATCGATCTATTATTCAATTAATCCTTTAACCATGCAATGGGCAGGCCGTTGCTGGGGTGACAGGTTCCATGGCGAAGTTTTGCGGTGTTGAGGCAGGACAAAATTGGCGCCTGGGACCATTCAACTCGCCTTTCAAGCTGCTAACGATCAGAATCTGGAGTGACGACGTCGGAATTTACGGCCTGCAGTTCCATTATGAGCTTGGGGGTGGCAGGCATTGGTCTCCAGTGTATGGATCACAGGGGGGCAAACAAGAGCAGGTAATAACAACACTAACCAGACATTAATTAAGTTAAATCGACGAATAATTGAATTTCTATCTCTCTCATTGCCATATAGGTCCTTCTCGATACCAAATCCCTGACACAGATAACAGTGTCCACCGGGGATACGCCTGCAATTGTGAAGTCCCTGGCTTTTCTCACCGACGATGGTGACTGCTTTGGTCCATACGGGCATGTAACCCAAAACACAACTGATATAACAGTGCAGGGTGGCATTGCAGGCTTCTATGGGTGGACCTCAGGAGTCTTCATCTCTGGATTGGGGATTTACTCACAGTGAAGCCTTAAACTGAATGATCCAGCTTGTGGTGATATATGAATCATCCTTGGCTCCTTATCTATTTGTATCCCGTGTGTGTTTATGTTTGCCAGTGTCTGTGTAATTGATGAGAAAGGCGTGTTTATGTTTGCCAGTGTCTGTGTAATTGATGATAAAGGCCTATATATGGTGCCTTGGACCAGCCCGACGATGCTTGTCCCTCCCCTCTCCATTTATCATGTATGCCCCTCTATTAGTGTGTGATTCAATAAATATGATGGAGTCCCAGCTGCACTCCATTCCCTACTTGTACTGTTTTTGTTCTGGTTCCTTCATCCCCTCTTATTTGTTTGCCATGTATGTAAGTGTTCAACATCTTTAGTTTGGACCTTCCGCTGCCGCGATTGCTCGTGATTCTCTTTTTGAATTTTCTACTTACGAATATTACCCTTAATTACATCTATGTGTTGCTTCATTCCACGAGAGATCAATCTGTCTATCTATATATCTATGTCTGTGTTTGCCTCCTCTACCTTGTATTCCAAATCGGCACTGTATACAGTTGAGTGAGATTAGCTTCCACGTTGTCCCCTAATATCTGTAGTACAATTAGCAATACACTGTGATGACGTATCGTGCGGACGGACTTGACTAGATGCGCTTGCCTCCATTCTATCGTATCTGTAATCCGCAATATTCCACAGCCATCAAGAGCATTAGCTATATCAACACGGGTTCGTCGACGACCACATTTTCTGTTCCTTCAACACTCAAATTACTACACGAGCGAATGAGATAATCAATCCAACTTCAAGTAATAGAAAACAGCCGATGGAATGAATCACATCATTCCTCGTTGATAGGCAATTTTGTACATGACATTTCGAAGGAGAGATTTTAGTAATTCCATATGAATGTTTTTCCTTTTCTCCATTACACCACCACTCTTCTTCCCGAGTTCAATCCTAGTTTACTTTGCATTGGCTTTATCATATGGTCTTTTTTTGGCAAACTTCTAAATATTTTTCATTGGATGACTTGGATTCCTTCCACTAGTAGGTTCTTCCAACTATAAATATGGATACCTTCCTTGGATGGCCGTCCTCATGCCAATCCATCCCAGCACGAGGATGAAGTTCCTTGGGATACTTTTTAGGTGATGGGCATGTATCATGGTTGCATTCCATAGTTTCTGTTGGATTTGCTCTAAAAAATCCTTGTTGTAAATATGCGGCTTAGTCGGAGTATATTTGTACTTTACCAGTATCGCCCTAAGAATGACATATAAATAGTCTCTTATCTTTATGGTGTCTTTGAAGGGTTTTGACAGACCCCCAGGGCATAAAAGCTATGCCCGTCTTACATCGATAGACTAAAGACCGATGGAGACTAACCAAGTTCAAGCTAGTAGGGATGACTATTGACCATACCCTAGGTTTGTCTTAGCAGCATAGTTTTGACGAAGAGACTAAAACTGTGGCATTCATCACGGACACAGTCAGGGTGGTCCCGACGATACTCATGTCAATGAGTTAACCAAATAATTATGATACCGAAACAAGAACAGTACTTGCTGTCGTGATCACTTTTGTTTGGGGTTTCGAGCTCCACCTATAGTAGGGTCTGGCTGTAGGGTCTAACACAGAGTGAGACCTTCGTCAAGTAATATGTAGGATTATGGAGATGATGCATTGGATGCAAGGGAATTAACACGTCAAAAAATTACGGTGACAAAAGCTTAAAGAACTAATTTTATATACGAGATGAACACATAAGATGTGTGTCTGGATGATGGGAACGTCCCCGTCAAAACCCAAGTTTAAATGTCGTCCAAAACGGGCTCCAAACGAGGAAAACAGGGCCAAAAGAGGAGAAAAGCCCATACAGGGCATTGCGGGTCGGCACGCTCGTTGTGGGTCAGGCGGGCCCGACCCGCGGACTAGACCCGTACCTGCTCAGGCGGGCGCCCGCACCTGCCATGCGCATGTGCGCGCCCGAGCGGGCGGGCACCCGCGCCCGCTTCATGCGGGAGGTGATGGAAATTGAATTCCACCCCTAAGTAATTTTGATGATGAGCACACCAAATGAATGCTTAGTATACTAACTACACTACACTTTAAGTATACAGATTTCGTGAAGCTCTACTAATACTCCAAGAAGCACGCATCAACGCTCCACGACAAAGACGAACATGGCTAAACTTAAGTGATGAAGCTCAAGCTCAAACAAAGCAAGAAGCTCAAAGAAGAAGCTCATCTTCACTTCATCAAGTTGACTATACTGCCGAAGACATGTTCTGAGTCTAGTGTGAGTGTGTCGTGTCTTTTAGGATATTTGTCAATGCCATATCAAATAGACCACACACACACACACAAAAGATTTCGAAATATTTTTTACTATCTTTAAAATAGTTTTCAAAAGATTTTTTTCTAGTCACTTCATAATTCTCGTAGTGAAACTCCACGCACCCTGGAGCTAACTACAACTTTTGACTAGAACAACAGGAAAAACTCCTCTGGGAGTCGACTACCAAAAGTAGGGAGTCGACTACTTCTCAGGGATGAAAATTTCCTAGACTCCTCTGGGAGTCGACTACCTATAGAGGGAGTCGACTACCTGCTGGAAATTTTCAAACGTTTTGAATTTGAATTTTAAATTCTTTTGAGTGATTTACTCCGAAATTTTTGGGACAAAAGTCAAACGAAATTCAAATTTCAAATCCCAGTTTTTTTCCCTATAAATAGAGCTTAATTCTTTTGTGAAATATACAAGATTATTGAAAATCAAAATTTGCAAAAGCTCTCGTAAATCAAAGCTCTCTCATTTTTTTCTCTAGCCAATTTTAATTTCAGTTTTGTTTGATCTTGCAATATTTTTCAATTCTTTTGAAGATCATATTATTATTTTATTGGCTAAGTTGTTTTTCAAAATCCTCTCTATTATTTCTCTTTAAATTCTATTTGAAGGATTTTTGAAAAAGCTCTAGATCACAAAGAACTTATCTCGTATCTTTGTGTGATCTAGACTACTATAATTCTATTGAGCCACTGCACAATTGTCTATATTTTGATTGGCTATAGAATCGGGTGTATTTTCAATCTCTATCATTTATTGTAGAGTATTGAACAAATTTCTCATTGTGCTATTTGTTGGAACACTAGACAAGTCTAGTTGTTGCCATTTGGAAAGTCCTCGGTTTGTGAGGCAAAGGTATAACCCTAGACAAGTCTAGGCGTTGTGTTCGGAAATCCTGGTCAAGGCTAGGTCGTTGGAAATCCTAACGAGTGAAGTTAGGTGCTTGTATTTGCCAAGGCAGATAGTGGAAATCTCGTACCGGATTGGTCGGGGACTGGACGTACCCAGGGTTGTGGGGAACCAGGATAAAAATCCTTGTCTTTGTGCTTGCATTTTCTGTGTTTGATTATCTTTGCATTTATTCTATCTTCAGCAAATATCAATCCTATTTCTATACGCTGAGATTTGCATCTGTAATTTTATTTGCTCTAACTTATACTCTGGGAGTCGACTACTGCTCATAAGGAGTCGACTACCTGCTGTGAATTTTCGCTGTGCACTCTAAATTATATTGTTGATTAAGAACCAAGCGTAGATCGCTCTACTTGGTTTCTTAGGCAACATTAGAAGGATTTGTTTTTGTGTTGATTGATTAAAGAACGAAAAAGTTTTATCTTCATACAACACTATTCAACCCCCCCTCCCTTCTAGTGTTGTTTGCCATCCACAGGATCCAACACTTGGTATCAGAGCAAGGCTACAAATAGTGATGGCGTCAACCTCTTTTCACTCCGAAGGACTGAACACTATGCGACCACCTCTATTCAACGGAACCAACTACGCCAGCTGGAAGATCCGAATGAAGACTCACCTAGAGTCATTAGACATAGAAGCATGGACTATCACCAAAGTCCCGTACATCGCACCCACCGACGTTGAGTTTGGAAAATGGTCCATCGATGATAAGAAGAAAGCTAATCTCAATGCAAAAGCAATGAATGCCTTGTTTTGCGCTGTTACAGGAAATGAGTTCAATCGAGTCTCCCAATGTGAGACAGCACATCAAATTTGGCACACTCTTCAGGTAAGTCACGAAGGTACAGAAAAGGTAAAAGAATCTCGTATAAATGTATTACATTCAAAATTCGAAACTTTTAAAATGGAAGAAGGAGAGAGTATCACCGATGTGAATACTCGTTTTACTAACATTACAAATGAGCTTGCAGGACTAGGAAAGAAACTTTCCGAGTATGAATAGGTAATGAAGATACTAAGATCACTCCGTCCCGAATGGAAAGGAAAGACCACGGCCATTCGAGAAGCTCACAATATGAAGGATCTCACCATCGAAGAACTGATGGGAAATCTCATGGCATATGAGATCGAGCTTGAAGAAGACAAGAAGATCGAAGAAAAACCAAAGAAGAAAAATCTTGCATTCAAAGCTCAAGAAGAAGATTCCGATTATACGGACAAAGAAGATCACATCGCGTTCATCTCAAAGAACTTTAAAGAGTTCATCACAAGTAAGTATGGAAAACGATCTTTTAGACCCACTAACGGTATTATCTGTTTTGGTTGTAATAAACCAGGACATGTCAAGAGAGATTGTCCATTGGAAAGAAACAACCGTGATTCCAGAGATCGAGGGAAGAACAAAGAGAATAATGAAAGACGAAACAATACAAGAAGCAAGTTTAGACGACCAAAGAAAGAAGCCTATGCAGCCTTCGATCAAAGCGACGATTCATCATCCGACGAATCCTCAGACGAAGATAATGATGAAAGAAGAGAGACAGCACACATGTGTTTCATGGCATCTACATCCTCCAAGGTAAGCTCGCATCATGATTCATCTAGCGACAATGAGTCATCATCAAGCGATGATGAAGACTTGGACTATAGGGGAGCATATAAAGAGCTATGCAAAATGCATGAAAAGCTCATTAAAGAACATAGAAAAACACTTAGAATTGCTAAAAGAGAGACTAAAGAAAAGGAAGAAGTTGTTAAAGAAAATAGCCTTCTTAAAGAGAAAAATGATCTTTTACAAAAGGATATTCTGCTAGTAAATGAAAAGGTTGAAAGTCTAAATAATCTTCTCGTAACCGTCAAAAATAAATACGACGCTATGATGAAAATTATTGAGAACTTCAATAAAGGAAAAGGGAAGCTAGATAATATAATAGATAATCAAAAATTATCATCTAGCAAAACCGGACTTGGCTATGACTCTCATCATACCAAGAAACGGGTTAAGCACACTAGGATGCATCATGCTAATGATAATGTTTTAAGCATCTGGGTACCAAGAAAATTATCTGATCAGCAAAAAGAAAGGTACGCTACTAACTTTGTTCAACAGATTCATTTTAATAGAAATTATAAGTATATTGTTCATGAAGGAACTAAACCATATTGGGTTTGGTTTCCTAAAGACTAACTCCTCGGACTCAAAATCAAAAGAGTACCATAAAACGCTTATCTTTCAGGTGCTCTAAAAAGGAGGAAGACAATGAAGAAAGTTCAGGAAGTCAAACGGCTGAATCGGAATAAATTTTTTATATATCTATATAATTATTTAAAATGAGTTGAAATAAGTTAAAATTGTATGCATAATTGTGTTTTATTGCTTAAAATATTTTTTGTTAAAAGAGCTCGCTCAACCTGGACCAAACTTTTTTTCCGGGATGAGAAAACGACTCTACCCAGGAGGGAGTCGACTACCTACAGGAGGGAGTCGACTACCAGCGTGTAAATTTCTGGGTTACATTTTTTTTACTAACTCCTATTGGGTTCTATTTGAGTGGTTGGGTCAAGATCCGTTAAGACAACTTACCCACTAAAGTCTAAGATCCATCCTAGCCACCCAAATCTAGATCTAATGGCTCCTAATTCCCCTCATCTCTTCATCTCTTCAATCAAAACCCCAAGAAAACCCTAGAGGTAGCCGACTACCTCCTTTTCCCCTCTCCTCTCTTGTGTTTTCATCTTGAAGACTTGGATTTTTTTTTTTGGAGTAATTTCTTTTTCATTTTCCTTCAAATTTACCCAAGGTAAAATTTTTTTACTTTCATGAACTTTACTACTTCATTTTTCATGGTTATCTAGTAGTGTAAAATATTTTTTGTTGTTGTTTTACTCTATCTAGATGCCTTTCAAAGGAGCTTTTCCTAAGAAGAGAAAGATTGCTACTCCTAATGTTGATTCTGAAAAGGAAATCATTCTACCATATCTCTTCAAATCAACTACCTATGAACATTTTGTTAAAGTGTCTAAGAAACCTATCTTGCATGAAAGATTTGTCAAACTCAATGATGTTATCAATTACGGTATTGACAGTCTGCTAGATTTCCAGAACTTAGCAAATTTGTTCTCCTCAGAAAATGTGTATATGTGTTATCCTAGGCTTATTCATCTCTTTTATGCAAACATGGATTATGATCTCGTAAAAAATCGTTTCATTACTAAAGTTCTTGATACCAAACTTGCAATAACTGTAAAATCCCTAGGTGAAGCCTTAGGAATCCCATACTCCGGCATGATCCTCGAGAAAATTGAGATGACTGACGAAAATATCCTAGAAAGAATGTATCTGCCTGGTAAACACTTTCAGACCAAACTTCCTTGTAGCCATCTTCGCTATCTGGCGAGAATCTTAGCTAATATTCTGTCATATAACATTACTCAAAAATCTGGAAGTCATGCTATCCTTTCTGAAAAACAAGCTAAATGCATCTATGCCATTCTTGGTAACATTCATGTGAATTGGGCTAAAGTCATCATGGACTCCATCCTACTTTCAGCTTCATCTGACAGACCTTCCTCCACACTTTCTCATGGGCACTATCTGACCATTCTATTCATTAGTTTTAACGTGCCTTTGGATCATGAAACAACCATTCTAGAACATGCTCGTGTTTTTGATGTTCATGCTCTTGGGAGAATGAACCTCCATCATGACCTTGATGAGAACGTCCCTGAAGAGCAAATCGCTACCGAAGGAGGATCATCATCCTCAAGGCGAGGTAAGAAGGTTGTAATTGCAGATTCTGATGAAGAAAGTGAAGAAGAAGAAAAAGGAAGCGACGAAGAAGAAGAAATTCCTGCTTACATTCTTGAACTTCAGGAGATGCTCCTGAAAAAGATTGGAAAATTGAAGATCTCACAGGAGAAAGGATTTGAAGATCTCAACCAAAAGGTGGATGACCTCAAGGAAATCGTAGTGCAAAGCAAGAAGATGACTGAGGAAACGCTTGTTATGATCCTTGAAGAAATCAAGGAACTGAAAAGGAACAGCGGTCACCCTTAGTTTTATGCACTTCTACTTCAAAAACAATGGTTTCTTTCGTTTCAAAAACAATGTTCTCTTAAACTATGGTTTGTAATAACTCTTATTGTGTGATGCTAGTTTCTATGAAGCTATATGCTATGCTAAACGTAGTTGCTCTATGAACTAACATCTTCATTGCAGGCATATGAAATTGAATTCTTAATTGATCCATAGAAATTACTGTTTTATTGTATTTTTTTGTTGATGACAAGGGGGAGAAAAATGTTATAATGCAAAAATGTGAATATGTGAAATAGCTTCGATGCAGGGGGAGAACCGCATCAAAGCAGGGGGAGTAAGTATACTTGAAATTTTATTCATATTCATGTATTCCTTCAAAATTTTGCATTTGGGTGTCATCATCAAAAAGGGGGAGAGTGATGGAAATTGAATTCCACCCCTAAGTAATTTTGATGATGAGCACACCAAATGAATGCTTAGTATACTAACTACACTACACTTTAAGTATACAGATTTCGTGAAGTTCTACTAATACTCCAAGAAGCATGCATCAACGCTCCACGACAAAGACGAACATGGCTAAACTTAAGTGATGAAGCTCAAGCTCAAACAAAGCAAGAAGCTCAAAGAAGAAGCTCATCTTCACTTCATCAAGTTGACTATACTGCCGAAGACATGTTCTGAGTCTAGTGTGAGTGTGTCGTGTCTTTTAGGATATTTGTCAAAGCCATATCAAATAGACAACACACACACACACAAAAGATTTCGAAATATTTTTTACTATCTTTAAAATAGTTTTCAAAAGATTTTTTTCTAGTCACTTCATAATTCTCGTAGTGAAACTCCACGCACCCTGGAGCTAACTACAACTTTTGACTAGAACAACAGGAAAAACTCCTCTGGGAGTCGACTACCAAAAGTAGGGAGTCGACTACTTCTCAGGGATGAAAATTTCCTAGACTCCTCTGGGAGTCGACTACCTATAGAGGGAGTCGACTACCTGCTGGAAATTTTCAAACGTTTTGAATTTGAATTTTAAATTCTTTTGAGTGATTTACTCCGAAATTTTTGGGACAAAAGTCAAACGAAATTCAAATTTCAAATCCCAGTTTTTTTTCCCTATAAATAGAGCTTAATTCTTTTGTGTAATATACAAGATTATTGAAAATCAAAATTTGCAAAAGCTCTCGTAAATCAAAGCTCTCTCATTTTTTTCTCTAGCCAATTTTAATTTCAGTTTTGTTTGATCTTGCAATATTTTTCAATTCTTTTGAAGATCATATTATTATTTTATTGGCTAAGTTGTTTTTCAAAATCCTCTCTATTATTTCTCTTTAAATTCTATTTGAAGGATTTTTGAAAAAGCTCTAGATCACAAAGAACTTATCTCGTATCTTTGTGTGATCTAGACTACTATAATTCTATTGAGCCACTGCACAATTGTCTATATTTTGATTGGCTATAGAATCGGGTGTATTTTCAATCTCTATCATTTATTGTAGAGTATTGAACAAATTTCTCATTGTGCTATTTGTTGGAACACTAGACAAGTCTAGTTGTTGCCATTTGGAAAGTCCTCGGTTTGTGAGGCAAAGGTATAACCCTAGACAAGTCTAGGCGTTGTGTTCGGAAATCCTGGTCAAGGCTAGGTCGTTGGAAATCCTAACGAGTGAAGTTAGGTGCTTGTATTTGCCAAGGCAGATAGTGGAAATCTCGTACCGGATTGGTCGGGGACTGGACGTACCCAGGGTTGTGGGGAACCAGGATAAAAATCCTTGTCTTTGTGCTTGCATTTTCTGTGTTTGATTATCTTTGCATTTATTCTATCTTCAGCAAATATCAATCCTATTTCTATACGCTGAGATTTGCATCTGTAATTTTATTTGCTCTAACTTATACTCTGGGAATCGACTACTGCTCATAAGGAGTCGACTACCTGCTGTGAATTTTCGCTGTGCACTCTAAATTATATTGTTGATTAAGAACCAAGCGTAGATCGCTCTACTTGGTTTCTTAGGCAACATTAGAAGGATTTGTTTTTGTGTTGATTGATTAAAGAACGAAAAAGTTTTATCTTCATACAACACTATTCAACCCCCCCTTCTAGTGTTGTTTGCCATCCACAGGATCCAACATGAGGGACCCGCCCATGCCATGATGCACACATGTGCATGCACATCACGCGTCCGACGGGTGCATGTTGTGCACGTACCCAGGATGGAAGTACAGGTGGGCCCCACGCGTATAGGGTTTCGAACCCTTGTTTTCCGACGGCAGCGTTTCTATGAAAACGCTTGGGTTTTGCAAACTTTGGACATACGTTTTAGGTGTAAAACGAAGTCGGAATTGATCCTCGTTGTTTCTATACATTCATCGTTCAGTGCTCTTTGATTTGATACATTATAACACTTGCGAAGCTCAACGATGAGTATGAAAAAATTCGTTGAAGTTTGGCCTTCGTGAAGATCAAACTTAAAATCAATTTTCTCATCAAAATGTTTTGTCTCACATCGGATATGAAGAAAATGGGAATAGTCATCCGCCTATATAAATATGGGCCAACTCCCCTCCTTGAAACTTGCACCAAGTCTTCAATTTCAAGAAGCTCCAAAAAGTTTTGAGCACGCTCGCATTAAGACATAAAATATTCACACACTCTCTCTAATTCTTCCTTGCTCTTAACCGGGCTCTAACAAAGCTACGAAGAAGTTCGGATTGGATTCGAAGTCTTGACACAGGATCCACTCAAGGTGAAACTTTCTGGAGCGCATGGTTGGCTCAGCGACAAGGGTGTTGCTCGCCTCGGGACGCGGTTCGGCTCGGGGGGAAGCAGCTCAACCCCAACGCGAGGCTTCGCTTCAGAGATAAAGAAAGGTGGCTGAAAACGACGCTTCGCCTGGAAGCGAAGTGACAAGTATGTAGTTTAATATACATGTGTTTATAATTGCAATAGGTTGATAGATCTATCTTTAGGGGTTGGTCGGACCCAACCTCAGGATAGTATAGATTTTGGCTAGGGTTTATTCTTTAGGGATTTCTTGAAAATGTTTTAAGATGATTATTCCGCTGCAAATTTGATTTCTTCGTCCGACCGACTTGTACCAGACGTCGATTTTATAGCCCTAAGGATCAAGAAAACCATTCACCAACTAAGCTAACGGTGGAGATAGTGTGTGAAAATGTGAAGTGAAACCATTTACCAAATCGACATCATAGGGTTCGTGAATCAAAGAGGCAAATAGGCGAGGAAGCTTATGTGGTGTGCGACAGTATGGTTGCCAGGCATATGTGTTCAATTCGAGTATAACTCAATTGTCTTTCCCGCTACGAAATGAGCAATTGGTGGATGTGGCATTTTATCAAACACATGGTGTGTAATGAAAGTAGGGTGTGGATAATCGAGATAATAATCAAGCAAGCATACAAGAATGGTACCACTAGGCAAACTCCACTCTAGGATACCCACTAGGGTCCCTAATTCAAAGTATATCTCAAAAATCCTACCACATAATCATTACAACATGTAAGATTGAAATACCAAAGACAAAGCAAACACAAATCACACACAACCACAAAAGAAGAAGATCTAGCTCATTATAACAAGAAAAGAGAGATATTTTACTTCTAAAAACATTATCCATTATGATTACAATTCACTAAATAAAAATACACAAGGAGATGGGAAGAGTACAATAAGATCTTCAAGGAAAAACAAAACCCAAACCAAACGCTCCTCCAAGCTTTGCCTTGCACTCCCTAAGCTCTAACCCTAGAAGATGAAGAAGATGGAAGGAATGGAATGTGGGAAAGAGGGGAGAAGAAAGCCCTAAAATAGCTATCAACTCGCGGGTTGAAGAAAACCCCAATCGGGTCCAAAAGGAAAACCCCAAAACCCGTAACTTATGTGAAGAAGAAAGGAGGGCGACACGGCCATGTCAAAAATGACACGGCCGTGTGGTGCCAACGCTAGAAAACTGCCCGCATCTGCCTGTTTGAACGACACGGCCGTGTTAAAAATGACACGGTCGTGTCGAAGCCATTATTTCCATGGGCCATAATCTGTTGCTGCTCTATTCTGCTGCTGCTGTCGAAGATCCACATGGCTGTGTGGAATGTTCCACGCGGCCGTGTGGAATGTTCCACACGGCCGTGTGGAATGTTCCACCTGACCGTGTGGGACATTAAAGCTAAATATACTTTGTGTCTTTAAGCTTCGAAAAAATCCAGGAAAATTTGTAAAATTTCCTTGTTGTAAGGTGGTTGGGTAATCTAGTACCAATTTTGTCCTAGGTTATTGTTAGCTATGTGGAATCAATCGAACAATAAGAAAACATGCAATGATCACAGAGATAAACGATAAGAACAATAAGAAATTGCAAAACAATAATAAAAACATAAATGGCAAGCAAGAAATACTTATCTTCAATGGTTGCAATACATAGAGTTGTCAATTCCACACCTATATCTAGAAAGAAAAGCATCTAAAACCACTCTAGATTTATCCATACTCCTAAAACTGAGAAAAACTGATGACAAGAGAGAAAACCAGCTCTTAAAAGTCGCCCACATTAATTCCGCGCACTAAAACCCTTAAATAGCCCCTTAGGAACCCTAACGGTCGGAAAAAACCCGACCCGTAACGGCCGCGTCGACTATTCCACGCGGCCACATGGAATTTCCAGCATCGCAACATTGTCTTGCAGGAAATGTATAAAATCGATCCGATCTCAGAAAATACAAATAAATATGCGTTGGCATCGGGACACGATGCTCTACGAAGGAATAATAAGGTGTGAAGATGACCACATGGTTGAGAGCAGATCTTCAATCTTTGCAAGGGTTGTGCTCTCCATGTGGCTTCTCCTCCACGCGGTCACGTGGTGTAGCCACGCGGAAGCGTGGATCCTCTTTTTTGAGCTCTTCCAGGCGGTCGTGTGGTTTGAGTTCACACGCCTGCATCGTTAGGGTGAATCGGTCGCATCGAATTGCACATTCCCTCCTTTCGACGTGGTCGCATGTGGCATTCCCACGCGGTCGCATCAAATGCTCTTGCTGCTTCCTTGGGCTCCTGTCATAGCTCTCTTCCACGTAGCCATGTGGGGTATCCCACGTGGTCGCGAGGAGCTTGTTTCCTCCAGATTCTTCTTCTATTGATTCCATTTCCTCGCCTTGCTTGCCCATTTCACTTCTTTGACTCTTTTTGGCACTTTTTCGCCTTTTCCATGCTCTAAAATGCCGAATTCGTTCTCTTTCACCTGAAATGCAAATAATTGACCCAAAGAGTAAAACGGAAACAAAAGCGGATAGAATATAATGAAACGGTACATGAAATGAGGCAAAACATGTATGAGATGATAGTAAAAATATATATATAAACCACTCATCATTCCTGTAATTGAAACAAGACACGATTAAGTCATAAAGACATAGATTTGTGCAAAAATGAATGATTAGCTCCAAAATATGATGATATCAACAATATGCATGTAATGAACTAGAGTATGAAGAATATATGCACAAAAAGCACCGAAATAGAAGGATAAATATACAATTTCTATCCCGAATCACTCATGCCATACTCGAACGTCACTCGAGTCATCGAGAACTACAAGAAGAAATCAACTGGAGGATAGCACAGAAAAGTGCAAGGCGATGCCTCTAGGCTATTGCAAAATAAAACATCCCTTCGCCCCCAAACGATCTTCATCGGACGTAAGTTGAAGGTACACCACCTCCGTCGTCGAACGATAGTTTCCTTCGTCAGATGTAAGTCGATGGACACTCTCCTTAACGTCGAACGACCATTGTCGGACGTAAGTTGATGGACACCACCCTCGCTGTTGAACGATCATTTTCTTCGACGGATGTAAGTCGAGGGGGCACTTCCCTCGCAACCGAATGACCTACATTGGACGTAAGTCGAGGGTATATCACTCTTACCGCCGAACGATCGTTTCCTTTGTTGGATCTAAGTGGAGGGGCACTCCCCTCGCCACCCTCGCCGTCGAACAATCGTTTCCTTTGTCGGATCTAAGTGGAGGGGCACTCCCATCGCCACCCTCACTGTCGAACGATCGTTTCCTTCTTCTGATGTAAGTTGCGGGGCACTCATCTCGCCACTGAACGACCTTCATCAGACGTAAGTTGATGGACACCACCCTTGCTATCAAATGATCATTTTCTTCTTCATACGTAAGTCGAGGGACACCACCCTTGCTATCAAATGATCACGCGTCATTTCCCTCATTTGCCAACCAAGCAACACAATTGAGGAGGAACTCGCACACGATTGAGTAGCTTATCAATGGCTACGTCTTTGAAAAGCCTACTGGGAGATATGCATCCTAACATATACGCTTATCTATAACTCTCCAAACCACATCGAGAAATCCTTTATATGCAAGAGTTTGGGCCGCTGAGGGGGCAAGCAGACAAGATTACACACGAGGTACAATCAAATAGCATTTTCCCCCATCAAAGTAACTCTGTTTTTAAGATACAACATTAAGCTTATAGGAATATATTACTCAAAATGCTCCTAAAACCAAAATGAACAACAAGTTCATGGAGAGGTGGAATCTGGAGGTTGATCCTTTCCAATCGTGACACCCTCTGGGTCAATGACGACTTTATTGTCGACCTCATCATTGAGGTACATCGTCAATTGATCAAAATTGATCACCGAGGAAGGGAATTTACGTTCAATCTCTGACCGACATCGAGCGTGACCCGCCTCATATAATACCCTGATATCACCGAGGCTGTCTTTATGTTCCACCAACGCCTCATCGTCAATCTTTGAGGATCAACCCATCTTGCCTCAAGCAGATGACTTTGAAGGTTGGCTTCCTCCGCCCTCCATTGCCTTTCGTGCTCAAGCAACCGGGCTTGGAAATCAGCTTCCATTCGCTCCTCGGTTCTCTTCCTGAGGGCGACCTCGAGCAACTATTCTTCGGCCAGCACCCTAAGGGATGCCTCGTTTTCAGCTTTTGCCCTGGCCTCGGTTAACTCTCCCTCCACCTTCTTCAACCGTGAGGCGAGGTCAGCTCGGCAATGCTGCGATTTCTTTAACTTTGCCTTCGCCTGGTCGATGGATCTTTTAGCAGTGGCCATCCACTTCGATTTACTGGCCAAGTTGGCCTCATAATTATCCACTGCCAACGACCGTCATCGTAACACGACACCATTTGAAGCTATCTGTAAACAAAAGGACGATCAAAATTGATGTCCTACGTCGACAAAGAGGGTAGGAGATTGCCTACCAGGAGGCTCTAGCAAGCCACATAAGAAGTCAGCTGTTCAAGGTCAATACTCTTTAAGATCGATCTATCATGAGGGAGAGTCGAGTTCTCAAAGAGTTGAGAAGCAGTCCCACTGTTTAGAAAGGCTGACTCCCCTTTTCCCACTGGGTACTCGGAAATACATACATTCCCTGTATTCGTAGAGATATGAAGTGCAACAAGGCCGCAGTAGTATTCTAACCCAAGTCTTTGACCCCTTGGCTCTAAATATCACTAAGCATAAATTGTGATTACAAGAGAAAATACATTCTCGCTTGCCATTGCAACGCACTGGAATAGTACAGATCAGAAATGAAGAAAATGTCCCGACACAGAAATAATCCACAGACAATCGTAGAGATACAAACATTATATACACATTAATTATGAAGAGTGCATCTTTTTACTTACATCATAACTCTACATCGGTACAAAAAGTGGGAATAACAAAAGAGAAATCCCAACCCACCAAAAGAAAAGGTGTACACTTAAAAACGCACACTCTAGTCCTGTAGAAAGTCGCCCTCGATGGGCTCCGTCTCTATCTCAAATCTCGGAGTGAATTCCTGAGCATGGTCCTGCTCCGACTGTGCTGCTTCTAATCCTGGTAAATGTAAATCGGACAACATCAATACGTGATCCAGTAGGAAGTTCTAACTACGATAGGTAGGGTCTAGTATCAGAACTGCTCTGCATAAGGTCTGGTTACTGGTGATAATTATGAGAACAGAGCTAAAGCATAAAATAAAGTAAACATCATAGGCATGTGCTGAAAGGTACTGTATTGCAACATGTTATTCATAAAGGAACTCAGACATGAATGAAAGACTGCAGATGTACGAAAAAGTAAACACGAGCAGAAATAAGTAAAGGATCACAATTATACGTAGGAAGAAACATAAATGAACGACCACAATTAATTAAAAGAGGATTTTCACAACCACATTTTCCACCTTTAGAATCCATGATGGGCCAGCTACATGGACCTACGCGCTACATGGACCAACGGACCACGAGAACGCTGATGGAGTCCTCCCTCGGGGCATTCGACTCGAGCTTGAGGGGACCTATCCTCCAAGAAAAGTGATCTAAACTCGGGAGGAACGTCATCGGCTATAAGCTCTTGAGGGCAAAGACCGACATACGGCCAAGTATCATCATGAAGGCATGGCTCATGAGACGGGGTTAGCCCCCCATAGGGAAGACTCCTTTGGGGTAGGGGTCCGAGCTTGCTAGGGAACTACCATCAGAGTGGTGACAGCATCACCACCTGGTAAGCCCGAACCCGTTACAGAAATTTCACTTCTTCTTTTCCTCTCTCGAACCCTAGTTCTCTCCACCACCTCTCGGGTTCGAAGATTTCTCTTCTTCGAACCCGGGCCCTCATGAGTGACATATTGTGTTGTCGGAGGTAAACCCTCAGCGACGTCATTCGAACTTCTCTCGGGAGAAGTCACTGGGTGTGAGCTTTCCTCGGCTTCCTTAACAAAGGCATGGAAGGCGGCGGGAAGATCCGGATCATCCATATGTTCCGGAAGAGGCGGAATATCTGGATTAACGGTACTGGTGAGCCCGGTTAATTAATTTCAAGAGGCTATGGATTCATCCAGATGTTCCTGACACTTTATATATCAGCAAAAACAAGAGAGTCAAGAAGAGGCGAAAGCAAATGTGAAGCTCGAAGGAGAAGCCGTGCATTCGACCACACGGTTTAATGAATGTACGTAATTTAATGAATGTAAATAGAATCATAAAGAGGGGAAATGTAGAAACGAGGAGCCAATAACTCGTTAGAAATGGATCGAGAGAGGCCAATGTACAGTAACAAGTTATGTTCATTAGATAAGAAATAAATAAATGATGACGGAAGGCGGCCGGGGGGACAAATAATTAAAATTACTTTGGGGAGAAGTATTAGTGAAATATTAGGGGATGACAAGCGGGGGAATTGAAATTACATGATGGAAAAATATGCAGACAAAAAATAGGTGATGTGTGTTCATAATAATATGTGAATAGAATAGGACGGAAGGAGGAGTCAAGGGGGAAGCATTGGGTTGAAGGCAGAAGAAATGAATAGAATATGACGGGAGGAGGAGTCAAGGGGGAAGCATTGGGTTGAAGGCAGAAGAAATGAATAGAATATGACGGGAGGAGGAGTCAAGGGGGAAGCATTGGGTTGAAGGCAGAAGAAATGAATAGAATATGACGGGAGGAGGAGTCAAGGGGGAAGCAGGCTCACAGGGCAATTATGATAAATATTAGTATACGACTGACTTGAAGTAATATGATTGAAAATTATAGTTGCAAGCCAGCAACCAATCTATATAAGCAGGCTATGCGGCATTGCTTGAGATGCAGAGTCTCAGGCACGTATTACTTGCTAAACAAATACAGAGCGTAGAGGGATCGAAGAATGGTAAGAGCCGCCAGGGTTTTGAATTAGTTATAACCACTCTCTAGCTATGTCTGTCTTTCTTTCATCGATCGATCTATTATTCAATTAATCCTTTAACCATGCAATGGGCAGGCCGTTGCTGGGGTGACAGGTTCCATGGCGAAGTTTTGCGGTGCTGAGGCAGGACAAAATTGGCGCCTGGGACCATTCAACTCGCCTTTCAAGCTGCTAACGATCAGAATCTGGAGTGATGACGTCGGAATTTACGGCCTGCAGTTCCATTATGAGCTTGGGGGTGGCAGGCATTGGTCTCCAGTGTATGGATCACAGGGGGGCAAACAAGAGCAGGTAATTAATAACAACACTAACCAGACATTAATTAAGCCCTTCTCTTTTGATGACAGTTAAATCGACGAATAATTGAATTTCTATCTCTCTCATTGCCATATAGGTCCTTCTCGATACCAAATCCCTGACACAGATAACAGTGTCCACCGGGGATACGCCTGCAATTGTGAAGTCCCTGGCTTTTCTCACCGACGATGGTGACTGCTTTGGTCCATACGGGCATGTAACCCAAAACACAACTGATATAACAGTGCAGGGTGGCATTGCAGGCTTCTATGGGTGGACCTCAGGAGTCTTCATCTCTGGATTGGGGATTTACTCACAGTGAAGCCTTAAACTGAATGATCCAGCTTGTGGTGATATATGAATCATCCTTGGCTCCTTATCTATTTGTATCCCGTGTGTGTTTATGTTTGCCAGTGTCTGTGTAATTGATGAGAAAGGCGTGTTTATGTTTGCCAGTGTCTGTGTAATTGATGATAAAGGCCTATATATGGTGCCTTGGACCAACCCGACGATGCTTGTCCCTCCCCTCTCCATTTATCATGTATGCCCCTCTATAGTGTGTGATTCAATAAATATGATGGAGTCCCAGCTGCACTCCATTCCCTACTTGTACTGTTTTTGTTCTGGTTCCTTCGTCCACTCTTATTTGTGTGCCACGTATGTGTTCAACATCTTTAGTTTGGACCTTCGGCTGCTGCGATTGCTCGTGATTCTCTTTTTGAATTTTCTATTTACGAATATTACCCTTTGAAATTAGTACGCAATCCTAATTATAGGGCACATAGAAATAATATCAAGCAACACATCATAACACAAGGTCGTTGGTAACGCAGTTCG
Organism: Scilla litardierei; assembly: GCA_030789695.1. Lineage (NCBI taxonomy): Eukaryota > Viridiplantae > Streptophyta > Magnoliopsida > Asparagales > Asparagaceae > Scilla > Scilla litardierei. The sequence goes on along the minus strand of JAULAV010006992.1, from coordinate 45,438 downwards.
GTGCGCACACCTACATCTGCGGGGCCCCGCCCAGAAAATCAAATTACTCCATTATATAGTATGTAGAATACAGACATCAAAACTGAAAGATATTAGAGGAAATACACTCCCCCTCAATACATGCTACACGAGTTGATCGCAATCAACTCCTTGGAGTAATTTGCGCAAGCTCCCCTTGCGAGCAAGATCCCCTGGCAGTACTCACCAAGATCAACTCCCTTGATCCTCTACAATGTAGATGTGAGCCTCCTCCCGGAGCTTTTTAGATCCCCTTTCACCAAAGACGATCAACGCTATCTCAGCAGCCGCAGCACTCCTCCCCGTCACCTTGCTACTATTTTTAGAGTCCCTCTTCAAGATAGTTAAACTGTTAACAACAGTAGGAGCTCAGGTAAAAAACCGCTGAGATTTTTCTCAACCAATCCAAGAGAAACTTCCGCAGCCAAGAGATCATGAAGCCAACCAGAACAATCTCAACAAATCATCACTCGGTTACAACATCTATAACCGACGGGATCTGCAAAATCCTTAAACCAAGAGTGGACCGAAGAACGAAGATCTGCATCCGTTCAAAAGATAAGAGAGAATCTCCAATAGCACCAAATGTATAACTGCAAGCCCTTTAGCTATAATAAGAAATCTTTGATGATAAGAACAGGTGATGAAGAACCAAATGTTGAACAAACACGTTCAACATTTTTCATAACATAATGTTTAACATTCCACCACGTTCAACATTGCACTTAACATACTGTTTAGCATTTCACCAGAGCCGTTGTGCCACAGTAGACAAACAAAAAACTTAACAATCTCCCCCTTTGGCTTTTAGTGGCACAATCAAACAGAAAGTGATCCGATATCATCAAAGAAAAGAGACAAGCAGAAGAAATGCTTTTGAAAGGAAGCCATACAGTCAGATAGAAGACATACCAGTCAGAAGACCAAAAAACAGCTCCCAAGTCAAGTCACAAGTCAAGACAATTAGATCACCCACATGTTCAGATCACCCACATGTTCAGAACAACCATTCATATACAGAACATGCCCATACTATTCATATACAGAACATGCCCATACTACTCCCCCTTTGTGACAGAAAAAGCCAACGATCAAACCTCATCAGAAGGAGACACCTTGGCTTGAAGTTCAGCAATCCTGTCTTGAAGAAAAATCCTCTGAGCGTGAAGAAGAACCTTCTGACTCTCAAGCATAACGAGCTGATCATCAACAGCCTTGACAGCTCTCTGAAACACCAACATGTCATCCTGGAGATCTTGGACAGAAGCTTGAGGAGGAGAAGGCCTTTTCTTAGCTGATTTAGAAACAGATGGAGAAGGAGAGGACGACATAGAGGACACAGAAGGAAGGACAGTCAGGTCATCAATTTTGCTGGCAATAGACTTGGTTGTGAAGCTTATCAAATCACAGGATACTGGAAGCTCAGAAGTTGCTGGAACAATTCCATGAGAGAAGAGAATCATAGAAATTAGGGACGCATGCGGCAGGGCAGTATGAGGAGCTGAAGATTCTGATAAAGATAGGATGGAATCGAAGATAAGGCGACCCAAGTTGAAAGACTTCTTAGTCCCAGCAGTAAACAGCAATTTGCACATAGACTTCGTAACAATAGACATGTTGGAAGTAGGCAACCAGTTACGAGTAGCAATGCGATATAGCATATAGAACTTAGCTGTCAGAGCAGACGAAGGGAAAGAAACGGATTTAGGCCAACATGAAAACTGCCCACCAGTGACAGTCTGAATGAACAAGTCAAAGTCGACACCAAAAGAAGCACTATAAGGAGGAAGACATTGACCACACGGCCATTTGAGCAGATTGTTTATGATATCAGTGGAGAATGGAACAATTTTCCCACGAACAAAAGTTTTAAAGCCCCATTTAAAAGAAGAATCAGCTGTAGATTTGAATAGGTTGCAATAAAACTCTCGTACCATAACCGGATAATAGGTCTTAAAACAACTGGCAGCTTGAAACAAGTCAATATCTTTGAGAAAAGCAAGAAAGTGTGTATGTTTGAAAGATGAGACTGCAATAGACTTTTCTCCAAAAATGGATCTATCAGAGTAAACTACCCATCTATCCTTGCAAGACTTATCAAAAAATTGAATAGAAATAGCTTCAGAGGCAAGACCATCAGAGGGAGAGAAGGAACCTGACCCTTTTGATAACTTTGGAGACTTAGATGGAGAGACCCTGCAGGATGTGGAAGATACTTTGCGCTTGAGAGACCCCGATCTAGTCTTGCGAGGATGAAGAACAAAAGGATCCACACTGGGATCAACAGACACCTTGGGAGCTTCTTTATGAGCACAATCATCAGATCTGACATAAGATTCAACATTAGGCGAAGGTGTAACATTTTCACCCAAAGAGATGACCTGTTCAGGAGGATCAGAACTCTCTTCTGCAGGTGCGGAGGGATTCAGAATTGAGGCAGGATCAACATTAGCTGTAGATGCATTAGTGGAAAGTTCTTTATCAACCTCAACAGTCTCATTTTCAGAACCCAACTTATTAGCACTCTCATTCATAGAGAAACACACATTATGAACAGCAGCATGAGTATCCGAAACACCAGCATTAGCCGTATCAGAAGTGTCTTGGTATGAAGACCCTTCACCATTCTTCAGACCATCATCAGCAGCTGACGAGGACACTGAGTCAGAGTCATCCAAAACAACAATTTCAGAAAGCTTAACAAATGGCTCAGGGGGATTCCAAGATTTCAGAACAATTAGATCATCGAAGGGCACCCTCACACTTAGCAACTTCCCTTCCAGATCTTTAAGATGTACAGTACCAAAATGAGTATTGGATAGATCCATCCAAGAAATGTCCAACTTGCGATCAGTTCGTCGAAGACACCAAAACCAATCTTCCACAGTGACAGGAGGAGGAAATGATTCATCTTCTTCGGAGAACGGCATTTGAGAGGAAACGCGATAGCAAGAATCAACAGAGATTGGGGAAAAAGGTACCATAGCCAAATTCAAGGCAGTTCCAGAATGCATGTGGTCAGAAGACACTGAAGATGTGAAGAGGACAAGATTCCAGCGGACGAGACCCTAGAAGATCGTGGAACACCACCTTTCCGTTTGAAAGGAGAGAAAGCAGAAGATGGAGGATTCTGGCGAGATGATGCAGCTTGGCGAGCAGACCGACGAGGATTCGTAGAGGATCTTTCATTTTGAGATCGGCCCATCGCAGAAACAACAAGGATTTCTTGGACAATGAATCAAGAACCAAGAACCCTAGATATGCACGGACCCAAAAACCTTCTTGAAGAATTCTAAGGAGGTGAAGAGAGCTCCGAAAACCAATAAGGGAAATAAATGCAGAGGTAATAACGCTCAGACAGAAAAGATAAAAGAATCCAGAGCACTTTTAAGAGTTGCAACATAATGTTTGACATTATGTTTAACATTATGTGCAACAATGAGTTCAACATTCAGATACGACACAGCCCAAGAGCTTGTCGTAACTCCTCAAATCGGTTAGAATCCAAGGGTTTAGTAAATATATCAGCCAACTGACTGGTAGTATCGATATACTCCAAAATGATAATCTTCTTTTCAACTAGCTCACGGATGAAATGATGCCGAATGTCAATGTGTTTAGTCCTTGAATGTTGAACAAGATTCTTTGAAATGTTTATCGCACTTTGATTGTCACATAGAACAGTCAAAATATCTTGATCAACACCATAGTCTGTCAACATTTGTTTCATCCACAAGAGTTGAGTACAACAACTCCCTGCTGCAATGTATTCTGCTTCAGCTGTTGACAACGAAATCGAATTTTGCTTTTTACTATACCAAGAAACTAAGTTATTTCCAACATAAAAACATCCTCCGGTGGTACTCTTCCTGTCATCAGCATTACCTGCCCAGTCTGCATCACTATATCCTGATAAGAGAGTATTGGTATCTTTGGAGTACCAGATCCCATAGTCAGCTATTCCACTTATGTATCTGATTATACGTTTAACAGCCGTGATGTGTGATTCCTTAGGACATGCCTGATAACGTGCACACACTCCAACACTGAAACAGATATCAGGTCTACTTGCTGTCAAGTACAACAAGCTACCTATCATGCTCCTGTACAAGGTAACCTCTACCTGTTTTCCACCATCATCTTTAGAGAGCTTCTCTGTAGAACCCATAGGAGTGCGAACTTGACGTGCTTTCTCAAGACCGAATCTTTTGACTAGATTCTTAGCATATTTACTCTGTGATATGAACAGTCCATCACTAGTCTGTTTAACTTGGAGACCAAGAAACATATGTAACTCACCAACCATACTCATTTCAAATTCTTTTTGCATAAGGTCTATAAACTCACTTACTAGCTGAGAAGATGTAGAACCAAACACTATGTCATCAACATAAATCTGAGCAATAATGATAGCAGATCTGGTTCTCTGAACAAACAGTGTCTTATCAGCTCCGCCTCGTTCATACCCCTTTTAAGAAGATATCTAGTCAAACGCTCATACCAAGCTCTGAGAGCTTGCTTGAGACCATAAAGAGCTTTCTTCAGCCGATAAACATGACCAGTTAAGAAAGGATCTTCAAATCCCTTAGGCTGCTCGACATAAACTTCCTCATTTAAAATCCCATTTAGGAAGGCGCTTTTCACGTCCATTTGATGAAGCTTGAAGTTAAAACTGCATGCGACAGCAAGAAGAAGCCTAATAGATTCCAAACGAGCCACCGGAGCAAAGGTTTCATCGAAATCAACTCCTTCAATTTGTGTGTATCCCTGAGCAACCAGTCGAGCTTTGTTACGTGTGACATTTCCTCTTTCGTCTGTTTTATTCTTGAAAATCCACTTGGTGCCTATAACGTTCACCCCTTTCGGTCTCTCAACAAGACTCCACACGTCATTACGCTGAAATTGATTTAGCTCCTCTTGCATAGCCATCACCCAGAACTCATCCAACAATGCCTCTTTAACATTCTTGGGTTCAAGACTAGACAAAAAATAAGTATAACCAGCAAGATCACGATAATTTACCTGACTGGTGCCTCTGGTGCGAAGACCATCTTCAACATTCCCAATGACGAGCTCTGGAGGATGATTTCGGATAACTTTAGTTATTCCACGTGAGGGATGAGCTTCATTCTCATCAGATAGCGATTTTTCAGCAGAAGCAGTTCCATGAGCGACACCATTCTGACTAGTGTTATCAGATGTTGAATCAAATGTTGTAACATTTTGTTCAACATTTTGTTCAACATTTTCATCTTCCTCATTAATCTCTTCTTGCGGCCCAGCCCCCACACCACCTTGCTCGAAGTCATCAACGACGACATTGATGGACTCCATCAAGACATCAGTACGATGATTTAGTACACGGAAGGCACGCCTCGTAGTAGAGTATCCGAGAAATGTCCCTTCATCACTCTTAGCATCGAATTTTCCTTTAGAAGTCCGATCCTGCAAGATGTAACATTTGCTACCAAAAACATGAAAATAAGAGACATTAGGTTTCCTACCTCTCCAGATCTCGTAGGGAGTTTTATCCGTTCTGGGTCTCAGATAAACTCTATTTATGGTGTAGCAGGCAGTATTTATTGCTTCGGCCCACCATTTTGTACTGATCCTTCTGGCATTTAACATCACGCGAGCCATCTCCTGTAGAGTCCGATTCTTCCTCTCAACAATACCATTCTGTTGAGGAGTCTTTGGAGCAGAAAACTCATGTCGTATTCCCTCTGCCTCACAGAAGTCAGCAAACAGGTGGTTTTCGAACTCCTTACCATGATCACTGCGAATACGAGTAATCTTTCCAATAGTAGTTCCCCTCTCAGTCTGAAGGCGAATGCAAAGCTTTTTGAAGGCATTGAATGCATCTGAATTTTCTTTGAGAAAATCCACCCACGTGAAACGAGAAAAGTCATCAACACAGACAAAAATATATTTCTTACCTCCCATGCTGACTTCCGTTGTGGGTCCTATCAGGTCCATGTGCAGCAACTCCATATTCTTTGAGGTGGTGATGATCTGAAGTTGTTTATGATTGGTTCTCTTTTGTTTTCCTAGCTAACAAGAACCACAGACCCCTTCAATTTTCTTGGAAAGAACAGGTATTCCACGAACGGCTCCAACTTTGAAAATTTCAATTAAGGTCTTGTAGTTCACATGACCAAGTTTTTGGTGCCATTGTTCGGCAACTTCAACACTAGCAGTGAGACATCTATTTGCTTCCTGCAAAAGATAACAATTGTCAGTCGATCGGTTTCCAGTAAGAACGTTGATCCCAGCTTTGTTTAGCACAACACACTTATCCTTAGTAAACTGAACAAACAGTCCTTGATCACACAATTGGCTTATACTAATCAAGTTAGCCTTTAAGTCCTGGACATGCATGACATCCTTCAAAGTAATGGACTCAGTCATCTTCAGCTCTCCCTTCCCAATGACTTTGCTTCTCTGGCCGTCACCAAAAGTGACGTGACCTTTATTTCCTGTAGTGTATTCAGACAAGAGGCCCCGGTTTCCTGTCATATGCCGAGAACAGCCGCTGTCGAAGTACCATGTGTTTTCCGAAAAAGCACTCATGGACGTGTAAGCAACTAGGCTGTGAACTCTTGTCTTTCTTATCCATCTCTTAATGATCCTTTTATCTGAATGTCCCTCGTTCCTTCCTTCATGTTGATGTCTCATCCTTCTGAAACACCTGCTCTCAGTGTGACCTCTGCATTGACAGTAATTACAAATCAAGGGTCTGATAGTAGTGCTCTTTTTGTGTTTACCTTTTTGACTCCCTTGCTTGGACTGTTTGTTACTCATCTGATTTCTGACAGGTTGACAATGAACTTCCTTGCTTATCTGAAGATAACCTCCTCTATTGAACCCTACTCCCGTACGATCTCTGGAGACTTTCCCCATGCTTAGAATATCATCAAGCTTGGTTTTGCCAGTGTTCCATTTGTTAAGAACACTCTCAGCATTTTCAGCTCTAAGAAGTGTTCTCCTGAGTTGGCCTTCCAGATTTCTGACGTCTTGCTTGATCTTGTCAAGTTGAGTTACAACCTCTTCTCTTTCACCTTTTAGTTTAATGTTCTCATACTTCAAGAGTTTGTTTATCTCACATATCTTTAACCAATTAACAAACATGGTTTGATATGCGGACCGAATATCAACTTCGTCAACTTCCTTTTCATCACCCGTATCAGATATAGAATCACTATCAGATGTTGCACTAAATGTTATAACATTTTTCTTGACATTCTTATCTTTTTCTTTCAACATGGTGCAAACAGAACCCACACTATGTCCAACATTGCTAGTTGTGTCATCAGTACACTGATCACCCATGATGGTCATAAAAGCAACATAGTTGCTGACAATGTCCTCGTCACCAGTGTATTCTTCAGACTCATCATCACTCCAAGAGCTTGCTAGAGATTTTCCTTTTTGTTTCTTTATGGTGTTAGCACATTCTGCCTGTATGTGTCCAAAACATTCACATTCTCTGCATTGAATTCCCTTGCCTTTACCCTTTGTATCAAACTTCTGTATGGGTCGATTGTTGCCTCTAACTGCAGAAGAAAGATTTATACGAGCTTCTTTGTTAATGTTTCTGAAATTCTGACCTCTATTTCCTATTTTCCTCATCATTTTACTAAAGTTCTTGGTTAAAAGAGCTATGTCATCTTCAATCTCAGTACCCTCTCCTTCATGTGAAGCATCAGCAGTTTCCACTTTTAAAGCCACTCCTTTCTCCCTTTTATTTTGCTTCAAGTTCATCTCAAAAGTTTCAAGAGATCCCATCAATTCATCCAATCTCATATTAGAAGTATTCCTAACTTCTTCTATAGCAGCTATTTTGGCCGAAAATTTTTCAGGAAGAGATCTAAGGGTTTTCTCAACTAATTTCTTTTGGGAGTACTTCTTTCCTAATTGAAAAGCTTGATTAGCTATGTCACGAAGTCTTCCATTGAATTCAGCCACAGATTCGTCATCATTCATCCTAAGGTTTTCAAACTGAGAAGCCAAAATTTGAAGTTTAGAGGCTCTTACAGTGCTTGTCCCTTCATGTATGTTTTGAAGGATATCCCATGCTTCTTTAGCAACTTCGCAGGTAGAGATCAACTTGAACTGTTCTTCATCAACAGCAGTGAAAATTGCATTCAAGGCTTTAGAATTTCCCAGAGCCGCGCGTTCTTCTTCAATACTCCAATCTTGGACAGGTTTGAGAGATTCATTTCCCTTCTTGTCGTCAACTGTAGGAGGATTCCAGCCTTCAACAGTGGCCACCCATGCCTTCTCATCAAGAGATTTGATAAACGCGCACATCCGTGACTTCCAATATGTATAATTGGTGCCAGTAAGAAGCGGAGGCCGAGTCACGGAAGCTCCTTCCTTCGTGTTCATGATTGACGTACTAAGACAGCAGAATCACACCCTCTTTGACTAGCAAAGAATGCGGATGACCTGCTCTGATACCAAATGAAATTAGTACGCAATCCTAATTATAGGGCACATAGAAATAATATCAAGCAACACATAATAACACAAGGTCGTTGGTAACACAGTTCGGTGCGCACACCTACATCTGCGGGGCCCCGCCCAGAAAATCAAATTACTCCATTATATAGTATGTAGAATACAGACATCAAAACTGAAAGATATTAGAGGAAATACACTCCCCCTCAATACATGCTACATGAGTTGATCGCAATCAACTCCTTGGAGTAATTTGCGCAAGCTCCCCTTGCGAGCAAGATCCCCTTGCAGTACTCACCAAGATCAACTCCCTTGATCCTCTACAATGTAGATGTGAGCCTCCTCCCGGAGCTTTTTAGATCCCCTTTCACCAAAGACGATCAACGCTATCTCAGCAGCCGCAGTACTCCTCCCCGTCACCTTGCTACTATTTTTAGAGTCCCTCTTTAAGATAGTTAAACTGTTAACAACAGCAGGAGCACAGGTAAAAAACCGCTGAGATTTTTCTCAACCAATCCAAGAGAAACTTCCGCAGCCAAGAGATCATGAAGCCAACCAGAACAATCTCAACAAATCATCACTCGGTTACAACATCTATAACCGACGGGATCTGCAAAATCCTTAAACCAAGAGTGGACCGAAGAACGAAGATCTGCATCCGTTCAAAAGATAAGAGAGAATCTCCAATAGCACCAAATGCATAACTGCAAGCCCTTTAGCTATAATAAGAAATCTTTGATGATAAGAACAGGTGATGAAGAACCAAATGTTGAACAAACACGTTCAACATTTTTCATAACATAATGTTTAACATTCCACCACGTTCAACATTGCACTTAACATACTGTTTAACATTTCACCAGAGCCGTTGTGCCACAATAGACAAACAAAAAACTTAACACCCTTAATTACATCTATGTGTTGCTTCATTCCACGAGAGATCAATCTGTCTATCTATATATCTATGTCTGTGTTTGCCTCCTCTACCTTGTATTCAAAATCGGCACTGTATACAGTTGAGTGAGATTAGCTTCCACGTTGTCCCCTAAAATCCGTAGTACAATTAGCAATACACTGTGATGGCGTATCGTGCGGACGGACTTGACTAGATGCGCTTGCCTCCATTCTATCGTATCTGTAATCCGCAATATTCCACAGCCATCAAGAGCATTAGCGATATCAACACGGGTTCGTCGACGACCACATTTTCTGTTCCTTCAACACTCAAATTACTACACGAGCGAATGAGATAATCAATCCAACTTCAAGTAATAGAAAACAGCCGATGGAATGATTTACATCATTCCTCCTTGATATGCAATTTTGTACATGACATTTCAAAGGAGAGATTTTAGTAATTCCATATGAATGTTTTTCCTTTTCTCCATTACACCACCACTCTTCTTCCCGAGTTCAATCCCAGTTTACTTTGCTTTGGCTTTATCATAGGGTCTTTTTTTGGCAAACTTCTAAATATTTTTCCTTGGATGACTTGGATTCCTTCCACTTGTAGGTTCTTCCAACTATAAATATGGATTCCTTCCTTGGATGACCGTCCTCATGCCAATCCATCCCAGCACGAGGATGAAGTTCCTTGGGGTACTTTTTTGGTGATGGGCCGTTGTAAATATGCGGCTTAGTCGGGGTATATTTGTACTTTACCAGTATCGCCCTAAGAATGACATATAAATAGTCTCTTATCTTTAGGGTGTCTTTGAAGGGTTTTGACTGACCCCCAGGGCATAAAATCTATGCCCGTCTTACATCGATAGACTAAAGACCGATGGAGACTAACCAAGTTCAAGCTAGTAGGGTTGACTATTGACCATACCCTAGGTTTGACTTAGCAGCATAGTTTTGACGAAGAGACTAAAACTGTGGCATTCATCACGGACACAGTCAGGGTGGTCCCGACGATACTCATGTCAATGAGTTAACCAAATAATTATGATACCGAAACAAGAACAGTACTTGCTGTCGTGGTCACTGTCGTTTGGGGTTTCGAGCTCCACCTATAGTAGGGTCTGGCTGTAGGGTCTAACACAGAGTGAGACCTTCGTCAAGTAATATGTAGGATTATAGAGATGATGCATTGGATGCAAGGGAATTAATACGTCAAAAAATTACTGTGACAAAAGCTTAAAGAACTAATTTTATATACGGGATGAACCCATAAGATGTGTGTCTGGATGATGGGAACATCCCGGTCAAAACCCAAGTTTAAATGTCGTCCAAAACGGGCTCCAAACGAGGAAAACAGGGCCAAAAGAGGAGAAAAGCCCATACAGGGCATTGCGGGTCGGCACGCTCGTTGTGGGTCAGGCGGGCCCGACCCGCGGACTAGACCCGTGCCCGCTCAGGCGGGGCCCGCACCTGCCATGCGCATGTGCGCGCCCGAGCGGGCGGGCGCCCGCCCCCGCTTCATGCAGGAGGGACCCGCCCATGCCATGATGCACACATGTGCATGCACATCACGCGTCCGTCGGGTGCATGGTTTGCATGTACCCAGGATGGAAGTACAGGTGGGCCCCACGCGTATAGGGTTTCGAACCCTTGTTTTCCGACGGCAGCGTTTCTGTGAAAACGCTTGGGTTTTGCAAACTTTGGACATACGTTTTAGGTGTAAAATGAAGTCGGAATTGATCCTCGTTGTTTCTATATGTTCATCGTTCAGTGCTCTTTGATTTGATACATTATAACACTTGTGAAGCTCAACGATGAGTATGGAAAAATTCGTTGAAGTTTGGCCTTCGTGAAGATCAAACTTAAAATCAATTTTCTCATCAAAATGTTTTGTCTCACATCGGATATGAAGAAAATGGGAATAGTCATCCGCCTATATAAATATGGGCCAACTCCCCTCCTTGAAACTTGCACCAAGTCTTCAATTTCAAGAAGCTCCAAAAAGTTTTGAGCACGCTCGCATTAAGACATAAAATATTCACACACTCTCTCTAATTCCTCCTTGCTCTTAACCGGGCTCTAACAAAGCTACGAAGAAGTTCGGATTGGATTCGAAGTCTTGACAGAGGATCCACTCAATGTGAAACTTTCTGGAGCGCATGGTTGGCTCAGCGACAAGGGTGTTGCTCGCCTCGGGACGCGGTTCGGCTCAGGGGAAGCAGCTCAACCCCAACGCGAGGCATCGCTTCAGAGATAAAGAAAGGTGGCTGAAAACGACGCTTCGCCTGGAAGCGAAGTGACAAGTATGTAGTTTAATATACATGTGTTTATAATTGCAACAGGTTGATAGATCTATCTTTAGGGGTTGGTCGGACCCAACCTCAGGATAGTATAGATTTTGGCTAGGGTTTATTCTTTAGGGATTTCTTGAAAATGTTTTAAGATGATTATTCCGCTGCAAATTGGATTTCTTCGTCCGACCGACTTGTACCGGATGTCGATTTTATAGCCCTAAGGATCAAGAAAACCATTCACCAACTAAGCTAACGGTGGAGATAGCGTGTGAAAATGTGAAGTGAAACCATTTACCAAATCGACATCATAGGGTTCGTGAATCAAAGAGGCAAATTGGCGAGGAAGCTTATGTGGTGTGCGGCAGTATGGTTGCCAGGCATATGTGTTCAATTCGAGTATAACTCAATTGTCTTTCCCGCTACGAAATGAGCAATTGGTGGATGTGGCATTTTATCGAACACGTGGTGTGTAATGAAAGTAGGGTGTGGATAATCGAGATAATAATCAAGCAAGCATACAAGAATGGTACCACTAGGCAAACTCCACTCTAGGATACCCACTAGGGTCCCTAATTCAAAGTATATCTCAAAAATCCTACCACATAATCATTACAACATGTAAGATTGAAATACCAAAGCCAAAGCAAACACAAATCACACACAACCACAAAAGAAGAAGATCTAGCTCATTATAACAAGAAAAGAGAGATTTTTTACTTCTAAAAACATTATCCATTATGATTACAATTCACTAAATAAAAATACACAAGGAGATGGGAAGAGTACAATAAGATCTTCAAGGAAAAACAAAACCCAAACCAAACGCTCCTCCAAGCTTTGCCTTTCACTCCCTAAGCTCTAACCCTAGAAGATGAAGAAGATGGAAGGAATGGAATGTGGGAAAGAGGGGAGAAGAAAGCCCTAAAATAGCTATCAACTCGCGGGTTGAAGAAAACCCCAATCGGGTCCAAAAAGAAAACCCCAAAACCTGTAACTTAAGTGAAGAAGAAAGGAGGGCGACACGGCCATGTCAAAAATGACACGGCCGTGTGGTGCCAACGCCAGAAAACTGCCCGCATCTGCCTGTTTGAACGACACGACCGTGTTAAAAATGACACGGTCGTGTCGAAGCCATTATTTCCATGGGCCATAACCTGTTGCTGCTCTGTTCAGCTGCTGCTGTCGAAGATCCACATGGCCGTGTGGAATGTTCCACACGGGCGTGTGGAATGTTCCACCTGACCGTGTGGGACATTTAAGCTAAATATACTTTGTGTCTTTAAGCTTCGAAAAAATCCAGGAAAATTTGTAAAATTTTCTTGTTGTAAGGTGGTTGGGTAATCTAGTACCAATTTTGTCCTAGGTTATTGTTAGCTATGTGGAATCAATCGAACAATAAGAAAACATGCAATGATCACATAGATAAACGATAAGAACAATAAGAAATTGCAAAACAATAATAAAAACATAAATGGCAAGCAAGAAATACTTATCTTCAATGGTTGCAATACATAGAGTCGTCAATTTCACACCTATATCTAGAAAGAAAAGCATCTAAAACCACTCTAGATTTATCCATACTCCTAAAACTGAGAAAAACTGATGACAAGAGAGAAAACCAGCTCTCAAAAGTCGCCCACGTTAAATCCGCGCACTAAAACCCTTAAATAGCCCCTTAGGAACCCTAACGGTCGGAAAAACCCCGACCCGAAACGGCCGCGTCGACTATTCCACGCGGCCGCGTGGAATTTCCAGCATCGCAACATTGTCTTGCAGGAAATGTATAAAATCGATCCGATCTCAGAAAATACAAATAAATATGCGTTGGAATCGGGACATGATGCTCTACGAAGGAAAAATAAGGTGTGAAGATGACCACATGGTTGAGTGCAGATCTTCAATCTTTGCAAGGGTTGTGCTCTCCATGTGTCTTCTCCTCCACGCGGTCGCGTGGTGTAGCCACGCGGCATCGTGGATCCACTTTTTTGAGCTCTTCCAGGCGGTCGTGTGGTTTGAGTTCACACGGCTGCATCGTTAGGGTGAATCGGTCGCATCGAATTGCACATTCCCTCCTTTCGACGTGGTCGCGTGTGGCATTCCCACGTGGTCGCGTCAAATGCTCTTGTTGCTTCCTTGGGCTCTTGTCATAGCTCTCTTCCACGCAGCTGATCGCTCCGGGACGTGACCCAAAAGAACGGTTGTAGTTTTACCGCAAGTGCACGGTGTAGCAGCGAGCGGGATATCGAACACAGGGAGGACGAATGACTGTGCTTGCTCCGATCAACCTGGCTATTTAAGAAGAGAAATTTGCCTTTGGCGATCCTGTCACAATCGTCAGACAAATGTGCGAAATATCAAATCAAATAAAGAACGTCTAGGGAATGGGGAATCCCCGCTACACACCGTACTTCATAAATGTGGTTCATCGGTATCAAAATTGCTAGAATGAGAATTCGGATGAACTAGTTGCAACTGAATGTAGAACCAAGCTCACGCTCTCGCGATGTTGCCGGTCTATAGCTATCCTAGGGTCGGGTCCAATCTCTTGCAAACCCTACCCTAGGGAAGCTAGCATTAGGATCAACATCATCGTCCAATCGCGCACCGAGCCCAATCTCTTGCAAACTCGGTCCACGATCTAGATTAGGATAGTTCCTACCCGTCCAATCTCTTGCAAACGGGTATCGGTATAGAATTGCAACCGGGAATCCTAGTATCGGTCCAATCTCTTGCAAACCGATACTTCGAAAAATCCGACTCCAACCCAATTCGGATTTCTAGGGCTTCCTATCAAATTGGGATCCAATCTCTTGCAAATCCCAATTGATATGAATACCTAGCAATCTGTAGTAAATCGAGCCCGATCTAATCTCTAATAGCAATTCTAGCTCAATTTCTACCAATTCATCACAAATATGAAAGTGGGCTTGTAGGGTTCATCCCCACGCCCCAAGACGTGGAGACTACTCACAAATCATAACAAGATCACAAAAATAATCGTTGAGATAAGCAATAGAATTCATCACAACAATGATATAAACAATAAAAATAGAATTTTTAAGGAAAAGAGATGCAAACCAATGTAGTTCTTCAATTAATCCAACAAAAATCTAAGTTTTGCTCCTTCTCCAATCACAAGAATAAAGCTAAAAAAACTAATCTAAAAAGCTGCATAAAATCTAAGAGAGAGCTCTCAAAACTAGGGTAAAAACAGGGTTTAAATAGCCCCAAAAATCGTCCAAAAATCGTGACCAAAATGCCCCTGCACAGCCTGTTTTCCGCAGTTTTCGCTACAGGCAGCGCATCGCACTCGGCCGAGTGACAAAAGTCGCTCGGCCGAGTGAAAACCCTGCAATTTTCCAATAAGTCGGGGCTTTCAGGGGTCTTCAGTTCGGGGGCGGCTCGGCCGAGTGAGTTGTCGTCACTCGGCCGATGGCTTCATAGTACTCGGGCGGACGGGATTCTCCACTCGGCCGAGTGGGTCTTCTGAAGCTCAGGCAGCCGAAAAACAGTAACTTCGATGTTTTGGAAGGGCTTCGTCTGGGCGCCACTCGGGCGGACGAGATATCGTCACTCGGCCGAGTGGGTCTTCGGTGCTCGGCCGAGTGCACAGGTAACTCATGTCTGAACTGGTCGGCCGAGCAGTGTCTCGCTGGTCGGCCGAGTGGCTCCTCCACTCGGCCGAGTGGGACACAAAAAATGCCCAATCTGCTTATTTTGGCCTCCTCGTCGCTCCTGCGACGTCCATTCTTCTTCCGCTCCTCTCCAACAGCAAAATACCCCTCGGGGAGGTCGTCGGTGACCGTCTAGAGTAAGCGCATCTCGAGATCACTCCAAATCGCGCCAAATCACCTGAAATGCGACAAAAACAACAAATCGTGAAAAACATCGCAATATCGTCGATATATCGTGAAAAACATGATTTGGGCGATCTAAATGGCATGCAAACATGCGGAAAAAAGGTGTAAAATAAGGAGTGATCAGCAGCCATGTGGGGTATCCCACGTGGTCGCGAGGAGCTTGTTTCCTCCAGATTCTTCTTCTATTGATTCCATTTCCTCGCCTTGCTTGCACATTTCACTTCTTTGACTCTTTTTGGCACTTTTTCGCCTTTTCCATGCTCTAAAATGCCGAATTCGTTCTCTTTCACCTGAAATGCAAATAATTGACCCAAAGAGTAAAACGGAAACAAAAGCGGATAGAATATAATGAAACGGTACATGAAATGAGGCAAAACATGTATGCGATGATAGTAAAAATATATATATAAACCACTCATCATTCCTGCAATTAAAACAAGACACGATTAAGTCATAAAGATATAGATTTGTGCAAAAATGAATGATTAGCTCCAAAATATGATGATATCAACAATATGCATGTAATGAACAAGAGTATGAAGAATATATGCACAAAAAGCACCGAAATAGAAGGATAAATATACAATTTCTACCCCGAATCACTCATGCCATACTCGAACGTCACTCGAGTCATCGAGAACTACAAGAAGAAATCAACTGGAGGATAGCACAGAAAAGTGTAAGGCGATGCCTCTAGGCTATTGCAAAATAAAACGTCCCTTCGCCCCCAAACGATCTTCATCGGACGTAAGTTGAAGGTACACCGCCTCCGCCGTCGAACGATAGTTTCCTTCGTCAGATGTAAGTCGATGGGCACTCTCCTTAACGCCGAACGACCATTGTCGGACGTAATTTGATGGACACCACCCTCGTTGTTGAACGATCATTTTCTTCGACGGATGTAAGTCGAGGGGGCACTTCCCTCGCAACCGAATGACCTACATCGGACGTAAGTCGAGGGTATATCACTCTTACCGCCGAACGATCGTTTCCTTCGTCGGATCTAAGTGGAGGGGCACTCCCCTCGCCACCCTCGCCGTCGAACAATCGTTTCCTTTGTCGGATCTAAGTGGAGGGGCACTCCCCTCGCCACCCTCGCCGTCGAACGATCGTTTCCTTCTTCGGATGTAAGTCGAGGGGCACTCCTCTCACCACCGAACGACCTTCATCAGACGTAAGTTGATGGACACCACCCTTGCTGTCAAACGACCATTTTCTTCTTCATACGTAAGTCGAGGGACACCACCCTCGCCACCAATGGACTGTTTCTTTCGTCGGATGTAAGTCGAGGGACACTCTCCTCGCCACCGAATGATCTTCGTCGGACGTAAGTCGAGGGTACACCACCCATGCCACCGAACGATTGTTTCCTTAATCGGATGTAAGTCGAGGGGCACTCCCCTGCCATCAAACGTCCTTATTCGGACATAAGTCGAGGGACACCACCCTCGCCGTCGAACGATCATTTCCTTCATTGGATGTAAGTCGAGGAGCAGTCCCCTCGTCACTGAATGATCATCGTCGGACGTAAGTCGAGGTATGGACACAACTCTCTCCATAGAACGATCATTTCTTCTTCGGATGTAAGTCCAGGGGGCACTCCCCTTGCCACCAAATGACCTTCATCAAACGTAAGTTGAGGGTACACCACCATCGCCACTGAACAATCATTTCTTCTTCGGACGTAGGTCAGGGGTACACCTCCCTTGTCACCAAACAATCGTTTCTTCTTCTAACGTAAGTCCAGGGACCATTCCCCTCGTCACTGAATGAAATTTGTCAGATGAAAGTAAATAGGGCACCCCCTCACAACTGAACGACCTTTGCTTTATCGTATGTAAGCTGTGTGGCAACTCCTTGCGCCACCGAATGACGCGTCATTTCCCTCATTTGCCAACCAAGCAACACAATTGAGGAGGAACTCGCACACGATTGAGTAGCTTATCAATGGCTACGTCTTTGAAAAGCCTACTGGGAGATATGCATCCTAACATATACGCTTATCTATAACTCTCCAAACCACATCGAGAAATCCTTTATATGCAAGAGTTTGGGCTGCTGAGGGGGCAAGCAGACAAGATTACACACGAGGTACAATCAAATAGCATTTTCCCCCATCAAAGTAACTCTGTTTTTAAGATACAACATTAAGCTTATAGGAATATATTACTCAAAATGCTCCTAAAACCAAAATGAACAACAAGTTCATGGAGAGGTGGAATCTGGAGGTTGATCCTTTCCAATCGTGACACCCTCTGGGTCAATGACGACTTTATTGTCGACCTCATCATTGAGGTACATCGTCAATTGATCAAAATTGATCACCGAGGAAGGGAATTTACGTTCAATCTCTGACCGACATCGAGCGTGACCCGCCTCATATAATACCCTGATATCACCGAGGCTGTCTTTATGTTCCACCAACGCCTCATCGTCAATCTTTGAGGATCAACCCATCTTGCCTCAAGCAGATGACTTTGAAGGTTGGCTTCCTCCGCCCTCCATTGCCTTTCGTGCTCAAGCAACCGGGCTTGGAAATCAGCTTCCATTCGCTCCTCGGTTCTCTTCCTGAGGGCGACCTCGAGCAACTATTCTTCGGCCAGCACCCTAAGGGATGCCTCGTTTTCAGCTTTTGCCCTGGCCTCGGTTAACTCTCCCTCCACCTTCTTCAACCGTGAGGCGAGGTCAGCTCGGCAATGCTGCGATTTCTTTAACTTTGCCTTCGCCTGGTCGATGGATCTTTTAGCAGTGGCCATCCACTTCGATTTACTGGCCAAGTTGGCCTCATAATTATCCACTGCCAACGACCGTCATCGTAACACGACACCATTTGAAGCTATCTGTAAACAAAAGGACGATCAAAATTGATGTCCTACGTCGACAAAGAGGGTAGGAGATTGCCTACCAGGAGGCTCTAGCAAGCCACATAAGAAGTCAGCTGTTCAAGGTCAATACTCTTTAAGATCGATCTATCATGAGGGAGAGTCGAGTTCTCAAAGAGTTGAGAAGCAGTCCCACTGTTTAGAAAGGCTGACTCCCCTTTTCCCACTGGGTACTCGGAAATACATACATTCCCTGTATTCGTAGAGATATGAAGTGCAACAAGGCCGCAGTAGTATTCTAACCCAAGTCTTTGACCCCTTGGCTCTAAATATCACTAAGCATAAATTGTGATTACAAGAGAAAATACATTCTCGCTTGCCATTGCAACGCACTGGAATAGTACAGATCAGAAATGAAGAAAATGTCCCGACACAGAAATAATCCACAGACAATCGTAGAGATACAAACATTATATACACATTAATTATGAAGAGTGCATCTTTTTACTTACATCATAACTCTACATCGGTACAAAAAGTGGGAATAACAAAAGAGAAATCCCAACCCACCAAAAGAAAAGGTGTACACTTAAAAACGCACACTCTAGTCCTGTAGAAAGTCGCCCTCGATGGGCTCCGTCTCTACCTCAAAACTCGGAGTGAATTCCTGAGCCTGGTCCTGCTCCGACTGTGCTGCTTCTAATCCTGGAAAATGTAAATAGGACAACATCAATACATGATCCAGTAGGAAGTTCTAACTACGATAGGTAGGGTCCAGTATCAGAACTGCTCTGCATAAGGTCTGGTTACTGGTGATAATTATGAGAACAGAGCTAAAGCATAAATAAAGTAAACATCATAGGCATGTGCTGAAAGGTACTGTATTGCAACATGATATTCATAAAGGAACTCAGACATGAATGAAAGACTGCAGATGTACGAAAAAGTAAACACGAGCAGAAATAAGTAAAGGATCACAATTATACGTAGGCAGAAACATAAATGAACGACCACAATTAAATCAAAGAGGATTTCCACAACCACATTTTCCACAACCACATTTTCCACCTTTAGAATCCATGATGGGCCAGCTACATGGACCTACGTGCTACATGGACCAACGGACCACAAGAACGCTGATGGAGTCCTCCCTCGGGGCATTTGACTCGAGCTTGAGGGGACCTATCCTCCAAGAAAAGTGATCTAAACTCGGGAGGAATGTCATCGGCTATAGGCTCTTGAGGGCAAAGACCGACATACGGCCAAGTATCATCATGAAGGCATGGCTCATGAGACGGGGTTAGCCCCCCCATAGGGAAGACTCCTTTGGGGCAGGGGTCCGAGCTTGCTAGGGAGCTACCATCAGAGTGGTGACAGCATCACCACCTGGTAAGCCCGAAGCCGATACAGAAATTTCACTTCTTCTTTTCCTCTCTCGAACCCTAGTTCTCTCCACCTCCTCTCGGGTTCGAAGATTTCTCTTCTTCGAACCCGGGCCCTCATGAGTGACATATTGTGTTGTCGAAGGTAAACCCTCAACGAAGTCATTCGAACTTCTCTAGGGAGAAGTCAATGGGTGTGAGCTTCCCTCGACTTCCTTAACAAAGGCATGGAAGGCGGCGCGAAGATCCGGATCATCCATGTATTTCGGAAGAGGCGGAATATCTGGATTAACGTTGCTGGTGAGCCCGGTTAATTTCAAGAGGCTATGGATTCATCCAGGTAATCCTGACACTTTATATCTGCAAAAGCAAAAGAGTGGAGAGGAGGCGAAAGCAAATGTGAAGCTCGAAGGAGAAGCCGTGCATTCGACCACACGGTTTAATGAATGTACGTAATTTAATGAATGTAAATAGAATCATAAAGAGGGGAAATGTAGAAACGAGGAGCCAATAACTCGTTAGAAATGGATCGAGAGAGGCCAATGTACAGTAACAAGTTATGTTCATTAGATAAGAAATAAATAAATGATGACGGAAGGCGGCCGGGGGGACAAATAATTAAAATTACTTTGGGGAGAAGTATTAGTGAAATATTAGGGGATGACAAGCGGGGGAATTGAAATTACATGATGGAAAAATATGCAGACAAAAAATAGGTGATGTGTATTCACAATAATATGTGAATAGAATAGGACGGAAGGAGGAGTCAAGGGGGAAGCAGGCTCACAGGGCAATTATGATAAATATTAGTATACGACTGACTTGAAGTAATATGATTGAAAATTATAGTTGCAAGCCAGCAACCAAGCTATATAAGCAGGCTATGCGGCATTGCTTGAGATGCAGAGTCTCAGGCACGTATTACTTGCTAAACAAATACAGAGCGTAGAGGGATCGAAGAATGGTAAGAGCCGCCAGGATTTTGAATTAGTTATAACCACTCTCTAGCTATGTCTGTCTTTCTTTCATCGATCGATCTATTATTCAATTAATCCTTTAACCATGCAATGGGCAGGCCGTTGCTGGGGTGACAGGTTCCATGGCGAAGTTTTGCGGTGTTGAGGCAGGACAAAATTGGCGCCTGGGACCATTCAACTCGCCTTTCAAGCTGCTAACGATCAGAATCTGGAGTGATGACGTCAGAATTTACGGCCTGCAGTTCCATTATGAGCTTGGGGGTGGCAGGCATTGGTCTCCAGTGTATGGATCACAGGGGGGCAAACAAGAGCAGGTAATAACAACACTAACCAGACATTAATTAAGTTAAATCGACGAATAATTGAATTTCTATCTCTCTCATTGCCATATAGGTCCTTCTCGATACCAAATCCCTGACACAGATAACAGTGTCCACCGGGGATACGCCTGCAATTGTGAAGTCCCTGGCTTTTCTCACCGACGATGGTGACTGCTTTGGTCCATACGGGCATGTAACCCAAAACACAACTGATATAACAGTGCAGGGTGGCATTGCAGGCTTCTATGGGTGGACCTCAGGAGTCTTCATCTCTGGATTGGGGATTTACTCACAGTGAAGCCTTAAACTGAATGATCCAGCTTGTGGTGATATATGAATCATCCTTGGCTCCTTATCTATTTGTATCCCGTGTGTGTTTATGTTTGCCAGTGTCTGTGTAATTGATGAGAAAGGCGTGTTTATGTTTGCCAGTGTCTGTGTAATTGATGATAAAGGCCTATATATGGTGCCTTGGACCAGCCCGACGATGCTTGTCCCTCCCCTCTCCATTTATCATGTATGCCCCTCTATTAGTGTGTGATTCAATAAATATGATGGAGTCCCAGCTGCACTCCATTCCCTACTTGTACTGTTTTTGTTCTGGTTCCTTCATCCCCTCTTATTTGTCTGCCATGTATGTAAGTGTTCAACATCTTTAGTTTGGACCTTCGGCTGCCGCGATTGCTCGTGATTCTCTTTTTTGAATTTTCTATTTACGAACATTACCCTTAATTACATCTATGTGTTGCTTCATTCCACGAGAGATCAGTCTGTCTATCTATATATCTCTGTCTGTGTTTTGCCTCCTCTAGCTACCTTGTATTCAAATCGGCCCTGTATACATGGCTGAGTGAGATTAGCTTCCACGTTGTCCCCTAATATCCGTAGTACAATTAGCAATACACTGTGATGACGTATCGTGCGGACGGACTTGACTAGATGCGCTTGCCTCCATTCTATCGTATCTGTAATCCGCAATATTCCACAGCCATCAAGAGCATTAGCGATATCAACACGGGTTCGTCGATGACCACATTTTCTGTTCCTTCAACACTCAAATTACTACACGAGCGAATGAGATAATCAATCCAACTTCAAGTAATAGAAAACAGCCGATGGAGTGATTTACATCATTCCTCCTTGATAGGCAATTTTGTACATGACATTTCAAAGGAGAGATTTTAGTAATTCCATATGAATGTTTTTCCTTTTCTCCATTACACCACCACTCATCTTCCCGAGTTCAATCCTAGTTTACTTTGCTTTGGCTTTATCATATGGTCTTTTTTTTGACAAACTTCTAAATATTTTTCCTTGGATGACTTGGATTCCTTCCACTTGTAGGTTCTTCCAAATGTAAATATGGACTCCTTCCTTGGATGACCGTCCTCATGCCAATCCATCCCAGCACGCGGATGAAGTTCCTTGGGGTACTTTTTAGGTGATGGGCATGTATCATGGTTGCATTCCATAGTTTCTGTTGGATTTGCTCTAAAAAAATCCTTGTTGTAAATATGCGGCTTAGTCGGAGTATATTTGTACTTTACCAGTATCGCCCTAAGAATGACATATAAATAGTCTCTTATCTTTAGGGTGTCTTTGAAGGGTTTTGACGGACCCCCATGGCATAAAATCTATGCCCCTCTTACGTCGGATGGACGATAGAAGCAGAAAACATGCAGCGGAATAAACCATTAAACTATTTAATGATAGCCCTAATGATTTCATTAACCCTAAACAGGAAAATCTACTATCTTAGGGTGGGTCTGACCAACCACAAAGATAGATCTAAACTACTGCAACAATAAATGAAATCATCGTAAAAGAAAACATACCCAGAACTTCGTTTCCGCAGAATACGAAATGCCGTTTTCAGCAACCTTCTTTTGCTTCCGAAGCAAGCCGCCTCTGTGTCTCGAAGACCAGACCACCGAAGCGAGCCAACATCACGCCTCCGAGTCAATCTCTCACCAAAGAAAGTTTCACTTGAGCACGATCCACATCAAAGACTTTAGATCCGATCCAAACCTCCTCGCCATCTTGCTAGGACTCGAACAGAGAAACAGAAGAATTAGGAGGGGGGATAATTTTAAGAATTAGGACGGCTATGTTGTGAACCAAGTCTATCTCCTCGCCATCTATTTCCTTTAGTTTTTATAACTCTCGACCTATTACTCGATTGTGTAGCTATTGATCTAGAAGCTAACTAGTGGCAACACCTGCCTTCTAGAGGACGACCCGTATAGCGCTATAACTACACCGTGCGCTTGCGGCTAAATTTAAAGCTGACATACGAACACGATCAAGCTTTTGACACCGTTGCTGGGGAGGTACTCTCTGCCCATGTCAACACTTTGAGGAGCTCTGGAAACATTTTTCAGTTTTTTCATATAGCCATTCAATACGAACAGAGAGAAGAAGATAGGAAGCATAAGGATTATATAATCATATATTCATTATTAGACCCCAACTATTCCAACTCATCTATGAATCCAATTCATCTTGAGGATATACTCTGAGGATATACCCTAAAAACATTGGTCTCCAGAATATTGTTCCAAAGGATGCCACTGACATGGAAGACGTGGGCAGCCTTTAGGGTGCAGGACGAGCTAATTATGAGCCGAAGAGACTCATGGCAGAGCCATGAACGTTGGACCGAGCTGTGGCCAATCTGATCTCCTAACCGGTCTGTAACACAAGAAGCTCGTCAAGGGGGTTGGAGCTAGGTTCCAACCAAATCCCCACCGATACCTAAGTCAGTAGGTGAATAAGGAAGGATCGGTGGAACTGTGACGATCATCCGCTAGTTATATGATTGAAAAATATGCAGACAATAATAGGTGATGTGCATTGCATAAGAAATGAATAGAATATGACGGAAGGAGGAGTCAGGGGGAAGCATTATGGAGATTGCATAAGAAATGAATAGAATAAAACGGAAGGAGGAGTCAAGGGGCCAGCATTATGGTGATTGCATGTGCCCTTACCTTCGCCAAAAAGCCATAAAGTCTAGTCTAGTCCTTCACATTCATTTCGTATTTAGTATGGTGTTATGTATGTGCCCTTGACCTTCGCCAACAAGGACATATTTTGCATCCCCTGAATCCAACTTATGGTAGCAAAGATGCATCGCTTAGGGTTGAAAAACTAAAGCTTGACCTTCACCAACAACCATAGTATCAATCTAAGTACACATCTTTGAAATGATGAAGGACTACAGATAATCTTTTAAAGAGGCACACGTTGTTTCAAGATGTTTTCTCACCACAGATGTTGTTGAAGGAAGGCCCCAAGGGATGCCGCTGACATGGAAGACGTGGGCAACCTTTAGGGTGCAGGTCAAGCTAATTCCAAGCCGAAGAGACTAGTGATTTCAGTACGTAGGAATAATCAAATAAACACAAATATTAAACACAAGAATCAAGCAACGATAACCAAAACTTGGTAACGCAGTTCAGTGCGCATACCTACATCTGCGAGGCCACGCCCAGAGAATCAGAATACTCCACTAAAATAATCAATGAGTACAGTCACTAATTATCACGATTCTATTAGGAGGAACAACCTCCCTCTCAATACAAACCGTGATGGGTGGCATCTACCAAACCATGGAGTATTCTCGGCAAGATCCCCTTGCCCGCAAGCTCCCCTTGCACAACCGACTAGATCAACTCTCTTGATCCCTACGTGCATAGCCGTCGGCCTCCATCCCCGGATGTAGAAAACCGCAAGATCCCCTTGCACCACCGACTTAGAATCAACTCCCTTGACTCGTACACCGTCGGCCTCCCTCCTGGAGTTCTTTGATCAACTTTCGCAAAAGCCGTCCCATAGCCAAAAAACTGCACAACCCATATATCCTACACACCCCCTTGATTGCGGAAGGAAACTTGAACAGTAAGTGCAGATACGGCAGCCTGCAAAAATCAAAACCAATTCGGGTAATTTGTTCCGCAAAATCCTCTAGCATTAAACTGATTTGCAGGCAAGATTCTCTCCAACCGAATCAACAATAATAACGAGAGAATAATAGCTACCAAATATATCTCCAGCGATTCCTCAATCACAGCTACCTATACCAGAATAGGTTGAAGATACTATAAAAAGATCTGCAGCAATCAATCTTTCCAACCAACAAATCTGCGAGATATTCACTTTCTATATCAACACAACAACCCTTCAATTTAGCAACTGATTTAGGAAGGGGTTTCCAAATATCTCACATGCAGATATTCCACAACCATATTCAGGAATCCCCGATATTCTAGACAGCAAATCAGATCTGAATCCGCAAGACAGATCTGCAGACCAAAACAGCGTTTCTGCATACGAACCAGAATTCCAGATCCCGAATGTTGAACATTATGTTGAACGCCATTATGTTCAACATTACTGCTCAAACTGCCCAAAGACAATTCTGATTCTGCAAACTGAGCTCTCCAGCTATAGTGCCACTAATGCCAAAAAATATCAGCAGAATTCAACCCTAACAATCTCCCCCTTTGGCATTATGTGGCACAACCCAAAGCAAGCACCAACCAAGCACACATTCTCCCCCTTTGAGCCACAATAATCCAAACCACATTCTCCCCCTTACTAGAGCAACCCGAGCAGTGATCACCTCAGAGGAGACGGCTAAAAATCAGAAAAAATATGTCCTCATTGAACTCTAATACTTTTCAGCTAGCCTCACATCTCCAAAAGAAAATTCAGAAAAAACTCAACCGAGACACATCCAGAGGCTCCTCTGTCTCTCTTATTAGCAAATAACTCCTTAGGCACATCGGAAAAAGAGGAAGAACACTATACCTCACATTTGATGGAAGGCTGTCCAAATGGAAGGATATCCAGTGTAGAAGTCGAGCTCTGAGGGG
Organism: Scilla litardierei; assembly: GCA_030789695.1. Lineage (NCBI taxonomy): Eukaryota > Viridiplantae > Streptophyta > Magnoliopsida > Asparagales > Asparagaceae > Scilla > Scilla litardierei. The sequence goes on along the minus strand of JAULAV010006992.1, from coordinate 19,525 downwards.
CCGAAAAAGAAATCGAGTCGAAGACATCGGCGGTGCTGACAGAGAGCCTTCGGTGATCTGTATGTCAAAATTTGGAGACATGGATGCGGTGGGAACGACGAAGAAGTGGACAGAATGTGGTGAAGTCAGCCGGTGTATGTGAAGAGCCCGCGAAAGATGGAACGGTGGTGGATTGTTGTGCTGGAGAGGGTACATGTGAAGATCCAATGGCACCGGCGGAGGAAGAACAGTGAGCAGAGCGGCGAGATAGCGCTCTGATAATTCTGAAGGAAGATTCATGAGACTTTGGCGCAGGCTGCTCACAGTGATTATCGAGGGGAGATGTCGAGTCTGGTGTCATAACATCTGCAACAACATTGTTCTGTGTTGTATCTAATGTTACAACATTAGTCACAATATGAAGTGTCCTCCCTGAAGCTGTCGTGTTCTTGCTGTATAATTCAGATTTCCTGACCCATTGCTTCTTTATCTTCATATCAGGATGTCTGACATTTCTTCCTTCTGACCAATGTCGCATGCGGCTGAAGCAGTTTCTCTCAGTATGGCCTTTGAACTTGCAGTAACTGCACACAGAACGACCACCTTTTATACCTCTAATCTGCCTCTTCTTTTGATCATGGCCATTGTGTTGACCCATTCTTTCAAGTTCTTTGGTAATTTGACTTCTTCTTTCAGCAGACACATTATAAAAACTCCTCTATTGTATCCCACTCAGGTGCGATCTCCAGAAATCTTACCCATGTTTAAGATATCATCCAGCTTTGCTTTTCCAGAATTACACTTCTCCAATGTGCATTCAGCTTTCTCTGTCTTGAGAAGAACATTTCTGAAGTTTCTTTCCAATTCTCTACAGTTTCCCTCAGCTTTCATACATTCGATTTTGACCTCCTCCTTCTCTTTCTTCAGTCTATCATTCTCCTCCTTCAGGACTTTGTTGATATTGCAGATTTGCATCCATTTCTCAAACATCATCTGATACGTTGTACGGATATCATTGACACTAAATTCCTCATCGCTGTCAGCTTCAGAATCTGATTCGGTTGTAGATGTTGTACATGATGGTGTACATAATGTTGTAACATTCTTTTTGACATTTGCAGTTTTGTTCTCCAATGTTGTACCAGCTGTCGCAACATTAAGTCCAACACAGCTAGGGGTGTACCCATCAGATTGATCATCAAGAATAGCAGTAAAAGCCACATAGATGCTGGTGATGTCTTCATTTCCAGAACTTCCTTTTGAATCTTCATCACTCCTGGTACTAGCTAATGATTTCCCCTTTTTCTTCTTGAGGGTATTAGCACATTCGGCCTGTATGTGACCGAAACCTTCGCACTCCCTACACTGTATTCATTTACCCTTACTCTTTGGCTCATACTTCTGTACGGGATGACTGATTGCCTTTCCAGCAGTAGGAAGATACGGTCTTGATTCCTTGTTGGCAGATCTGTAATTCTGTCCCTTGTTACTTATCTTCCTCATCATTCTGTTGAAATTCTTAGTCAGCAGATCAATGTCATCATCAATATCCGAGTCATTTTCAGGCTTAGATGTTTTACTGACTTCAACCTTTAGAGCCACCCCTTTATCCCTGTGGTTCGGATTCAGATTCATTTCATAGGTCTAAAGAGATCCCATGAGTTCATCCAATCTCATGGTGGATGTGTTCCTCACTTCTTCAATGGCCGCAATCTTCGCAGAGAACTTATCGGGTAGGGATCTCAAAGTTTTTTCATGAGGCTCTAGCAAGCCACATAAGAAGTCAGCTGTTCATGGTCAATACTCTTTAAGATCGATTTATCATGAGGGAGAGTCGAGTTCTCAAAGAGTTGAGAAGCAGTCCCACTGTTTAGAAAGGCTGGCTCCCCTTTTCCCACTGGGTACTCCCAAATCCACGGAAATACATACATTCCCTGTATTCGTAGAGATACGAAGTGCAACAAGGCCGCAGTAGTATTCTAACCCAAGTCTTTGACCCCTTGGCTCTAAATATCACTAAGCATAAATTGTGATTACAAGAGAATATACATTCTCGCTTGCCATTGCAACACACTGGAATAGTACAGATCAGAAATGAAGAAAATGTCCCAACACAGAAATAATCCACAGAAATTCGTAGAGATACAAACATTATATATACATTAATTATGAAGAGTGCACCTTTTTACTTACATCATAACTGTACATCGGTACAAAAAGAGGGAATAACAAAAGAGAAATCCCAACCCACCAAAAGAAAAGGTGTACACTTAAAAACACACATTCTAGTCATGTACGAAGTCGCCCTCGATGGGCTCCGTCTCTACCTCAAAACTCGGAGTGAATTCCAAAGCCTGGTCCTGCTCCGACTGTGCTTCTTCTAATACTGGAAAATGTAAATAGGACAACATCAATGCGTGATCCAGTAGAAAGTTCTAACTACGATAGGTAGGGTCCGGTATCAGAACTGCTCTGCATAAGGTCTGTTTACTGGTGATAATTATGAGAACAGATCTAATGCATAAAATAAAGTAACCATCAAAGGCATGTGATGAAAGGTACTGTATTGCAATATGTTATTCATGAAGGAACTCAGACATGAACGAAAGACTGCAGATAATAATTCGAGTACGAAAAAGTAAACACGAGCAGAAATAAGTAAAGGATCACAATTATATGTAGGCAGAAACATAAATGAACGACCACAATTAATTCAAAGAGGATTTCCACAACCACATTTTCCACCTTTAGAATCCATGATGGGCCAGCTACATGGACCTACGTGCTACAAGGACCAACGTACCACGAGAACGTTGATGGAGTCCTCCCTCGGGGCATTCGACTCGAGCTTGAGGGGACCTATCCTCCAAGAAAAGTGATCTAAACTCGGGAGGAACTTCATCGGCTATAAGCTCTTGAGGGCAAAGACCGACATACGGCCAAGTATCATCATGAAGGCATGGCTCATGAGACGGGGTTAGCCCCCCCTTAGGGAAGACTCCTTTGGGGTAGGGGTCCGAGCTTGCTAGGGAACTACCATCAGAGTGGTGACAGCATCACCACCTGGTAAGCCTGAACCCGTTACAGAAATCTCACTTCTTCTTTTCCTCTCTCGAACACTAGTTCCCTCCACCTCCGCTCGGGTTCGAAGGTTTCACTTCCTCGAACCCGGGCCCTCTTGAGCGACATCGTGTGTTGTCGGAGGTAAACCCTCAACGACGTCATTTGAACTTCTCTCGGGAGAAGTCAATGGGTGTGAGCTTCCCTCGACTTCCTTAACAAAGGCATGGAAGGCGGCGCGAAGATCCGGATCATCCATATGTTCCGGAAGAGGCGGAATATCTGGATTAACGGTACTGGTGAGCCCGGTTAATTAATTTCAAGAGGCTATGGATTCATCCAGATGTTCCTGACACTTTATATATCAGCAAAAACAAGAGAGTCAAGAAGAGGCGAAAGCAAATGTGAAGCTCGAAGGAGAAGCCGTGCCTTCGACCACACGGTTTAATGAATGTACGTAATTTAATGAATGTAAATAGAATCATAAAGAGGGGAAATGTAGAAACGAGGAGCCAATAACTCGTTAGAAATGGATCGAGAGAGGCCAATGTACAGTAACAAGTTATGTTCATTAGATAAGAAATAAATAAATGATGACGGAAGGCGGCCGGGGGGACAAATAATTAAAATTACTTTGGGGAGAAGTGTTAGTGAAATATTAGGGGATGACAAGCGGGGGAATTGAAATTACATGATGGAAAAATATGCAGACAAAAAATAGGTGATGTGTATTCACAATAATATGTGAATAGAATAGGACGGAAGGAGGAGTCAAGGGGGAAGCAGGCTCACAGGGCAATTATGATAAATATTAGTATACGACTGACTTGAAGTAATATGATTGAAAATTATAGTTGCAAGCCAGCAACCAAGCTATATAAGCAGGCTATGCGGCATTGCTTGAGATGCAGAGTCTCAGGCACGTATTACTTGCTAAACAAATACAGAGCGTAGAGGGATCGAAGAATGGTAAGAGCCGCCAGGATTTTGAATTAGTTATAACCACTCTCTAGCTATGTCTGTCTTTCTTTCATCGATCGATCTATTATTCAATTAATCCTTTAACCATGCAATGGGCAGGCCGTTGCTGGGGTGACAGGTTCCATGGCGAAGTTTTGCGGTGTTGAGGCAGGACAAAATTGGCGCCTGGGACCATTCAACTCGCCTTTCAAGCTGCTAACGATCAGAATCTGGAGTGATGACGTCGGAATTTACGGCCTGCAGTTCCATTATGAGCTTGGGGGTGGCAGGCATTGGTCTCCAGTGTATGGATCACAGGGGGGCAAACAAGAGCAGGTAATAACAACACTAACCAGACATTAATTAAGCTCTTCTCTTTTGATGACAGTTAAATCGACGAATAATTGAATTTCTATCTCTCTCATTGCCATATAGGTCCTTCTCGATACCAAATCCCTGACACAGATAACAGTGTCCACCGGGGATACGCCTGCAATTGTGAAGTCCCTGGCTTTTCTCACCGACGATGGTGACTGCTTTGGTCCATACGGGCATGTAACCCAAAACACAACTGATATAACAGTGCAGGGTGGCATTGCAGGCTTCTATGGGTGGACCTCAGGAGTCTTCATCTCTGGATTGGGGATTTACTCACAGTGAAGCCTTAAACTGAATGATCCAGCTTGTGGTGATATATGAATCATCCTTGGCTCCTTATCTATTTGTATCCCGTGTGTGTTTATGTTTGCCAGTGTCTGTGTAATTGATGAGAAAGGCGTGTTTATGTTTGCCAGTGTCTGTGTAATTGATGATAAAGGCCTATATATGGTGCCTTGGACCAGCCCGACGATGCTTGTCCCTCCCCTCTCCATTTATCATGTATGCCCCTCTATTAGTGTGTGATTCAATAAATATGATGGAGTCCCAGCTGCACTCCATTCCCTACTTGTACTGTTTTTGTTCTGGTTCCTTCATCCACTCTTATTTGTCTGCCATGTATGTAAGTGTTCAACATCTTTAGTTTGGACCTTCCGCTGCCGCGATTGCTCGTGATTCTCTTTTTTGAATTTTCTATTTACGAATATTACCCTTTGAAATTAGTACGCAATCCTAATTATAGGGCACATAGAAATAATATCAAGCAACACATCATAACACAAGGTCGTTGGTAACGCAGTTCGGTGCGCACACCTACATCTGTGGGGCCACGCCCAGAAAATCAAATTACTCCATTATATAGTATGTAGAATACAGACATCAAAACTGAAAGATATTAGAGGAAATACACTCCCCCTCAATACATGCTACACGAGTTGATCGCAATCAACTCCTTGGAGTAATTTGCGCAAGCTCCCCTTGCGAGCAAGATCCCCTTGCAGTACTCACCAAGATCAACTCCCTTGATCCTCTACAATGTAGATGTGAGCCTCCTCCCGGAGCTTTTTAGATCCCCTTTCACCAAAGACGATCAACGCTATCTCAGCAGCCGCAGCACTCCTCCCCGTCACCTTGCTACTATTTTTAGAGTCCCTCTTCAAGATAGTTAAACTGTTAACAACAGCAGGAGCTCAGGTAAAAAACCGCTGAGATTTTTCTCAACCAATCCAAGAGAAACTTCCGCAGCCAAGAGATCATGAAGCCAACCAGAACAATCTCAACAAATCATCACTCGGTTACAACATCTATAACCGACGGGATCTGCAAAATCCTTAAACCAAGAGTGGACCGAAGAACGAAGATCTGCATCCGTTCAAAAGATAAGAGAGAATCTCCAATAGCACCAAATGTATAACTGCAAGCCCTTTAGCTATAATAAGAAATCTTTGATGATAAGAACAGGTGATGAAGAACCAAATGTTGAACAAACACGTTCAACATTTTTCATAACATAATGTTTAAAATTCCACCACATTCAACATTGCACTTAACATACTGTTTAGCATTTCACCAGAGCCGTTGTGCCACAGTAGACAAACAAAAAACTTAACAATCTCCCCCTTTGGCTTTTAGTGGCACAATCAAACAGAAAGTGATCCGATATCATCAAAGAAAAGAGACAAGCAGAAGAAATGCTTTTGAAAGGAAGCCATACAGTCAGATAGAAGACATACCAGTCAGAAGACCAAAAAACAGCTCCCAAGTCAAGTCACAAGTCAAGACAATTAGATCACCCACATGTTCAGATCACCCACTTGTTCAGAACAACCATTCATATACAGAACATGCCCATACTATTCATATACAGAACATGCCCATACTACTCCCCCTTTGTGACAGAAAAAGCCAAAGATCAAACCTCATCAGAAGGAGACACCTTGGCTTGAAGTTCAGCAATCCTGTCTTGAAGAAAAATCCTCTGAGCGTGAAGAAGAACCTTCTGACTCTCAAGCATAACGAGCTGATCATCAACAGCCTTGACAGCTCTCTGAAACACCAACATGTCCTCCTGGAGATCTTGGACAGAAGCTTGAGGAGGAGAAGGCCTTTTCTTAGCTGATTTAGAAACAGATGGAGAAGGAGAGGACGGCATAGAGGACACAGAAGGAAGGACAGTCAGGTCATCAATTTTGCTGGCAATAGACTTGGTTGTGAAGCTTATCAAATCACAGGATACTGGAAGCTCAGAAGTTGCTGGAACAATTCCATGAGAGAAGAGAATCATAGAAATTAGGGACGCATGCGGCAGGGCAGTATGAGGAGCTGAAGATTCTGATAAAGATAGGATGGAATCGAAGATAAGGCGACCCAAGTTGAAAGACTTCTTAGTCCCAGCAGCAAACAGCAATTTGCACATAGACTTCGTAACAATAGACATGTTGGAAGTAGGCAACCAGTTACGAGTAGCAATGCGATATAGCATATAGAACTTAGCTGTCAGAGCAGACGAAGGGAAAGAAACGGATTTAGGCCAACATGAAAACTGCCCACCAGTGACAGTCTGAATGAACAAGTCAAAGTCGACACCAACAGAAGCACCATAAGGAGGAAGACATTGACCACACGGCCATTTGAGCAGATTGTTTATGATATCAGTGGGGAATGGAACAATTTTCCCACGAACAAAAGTTTTAAAGCCCCATTTAGAAGAAGAATCAGCTGTAGATTTGAATAGGTTGCAATAAAACTCTCGTACCATAACCGGATAATAGGTCTTAAAACAACTGGCAGCTTGAAACAAGTCAATATCTTTGAGAAAAGCAAGAAAGTGTGTATGTTTGAAAGATGAGACTGCAATAGACTTTTCTCCAAAAATGGATCTATCAGAGTAAACTACCCATCTATCCTTGCAAGACTTATCAAAAAATTGAATAGAAATAGCTTCAGAGGCAAGACCATCAGAGGGAGAGAAGGAACCTGACCCTTTTGATAACTTTGGAGACTTAGATGGAGAGACCCTGCAGGATGTGGAAGATACTTTGCGCTTGAGAGACCCCGATCTAGTCTTGCGAGGATGAAGAACAAAAGGATCCACACTGGGATCAACAGACACCTTGGGAGCTTCTTTATGAGCACAATCATCAGATCTGACATAAGATTCAACATTAGGCGAAGGTGTAACATTTTCACCCAAAGAGATGACCTGTTCAGGAGGATCAGAACTCTCTTCTGCAGGTGCGGAGGGATTCAGAATTGAGGCAGGATCAACATTAGCTATAGATGCATTAGTGGAAAGTTCTTTATCAACCTCAACAGTCTCATTTTCAGAACCCAACTTATTAGCACTCTCATTCATAGAGAAACACACATTATGAACAGCAGCATGAGTATCCGAAACACCAGCATTAGCCGTATCAGAAGTGTCTTGGTATGAAGACCCTTCACCATTCTTCAGACCATCATCAGCAGCTGACGAGGACACTGAGTCAGAGTCATCCAAAACAACAATTTCAGAAAGCTTAACAAATGGCTCAGGGGGATTCCAAGATTTCAGAACAATTAGATCATCGAAGGGCACCCTCACACTTAGCAACTTCCCTTCCAGATCTTTAAGATGTACAGTACCAAAACGAGTATTGGATAGATCCATCCAAGAAATGTCCAACTTGCGATCAGTTCGTCGAAGACACCAAAACCAATCTTCCACAGTGACAGGAGGAGGAAATGATTCATCTTCTTCGGAGAACGGCATTTGAGAGGAAACACGATAGCAAGAATCAACAGAGATTGGGGAAAAAGGTACCATAGCCAAATTCAAGGCAGTTCCAGAATGCATGTGGTCAGAAGACACTGAAGATGTGAAGAGGACAAGATTCCAGCGGACGAGACCCTAGAAGATCGTGGAACACCACCTTTCCGTTTGAAAGGAGAGAAAGCAGAAGATGGAGGATTCTGGCGAGATGATGCAGCTTGGCGAGCAGACCGACGAGGATTCGTAGAGGATCTTTCATTTTGAGATCGGCCCATCGCAGAAACAACAAGGATTTCTTGGACAATGAATCAAGAACCAAGAACCCTAGATATGCACGGACACAAAAACCTTCTTGAAGAATTCTAAGGAGGTGAAGAGAGCTCCGAAAACCAATAAAGGGAAATAAATGCAGAGGTAATAACGCTCAGACAGAAAAGACAAAAGAATCCAGAGCACTTTTAAGAGTTGCAACATAATGTTTGACATTATGTTTAACATTATGTGCAACAATGAGTTCAACATTCAGATACGACACAGCCCAAGAGCTTGTCGTAACTCCTCAAATCGGTTAGAATCCAAGGGTTTAGTAAATATATCAGCCAACTGACTGGTAGTATCGATATACTCCAAAATGAGAATCTTCTTTTCAACTAGCTCACGGATGAAATGATGCCGAATGTCAATGTGTTTAGTCCTTGAATGTTGAACAGGATTCTTTGAAATGTTTATCGCACTTTGATTGTCACATAGAACAGTCAAAATATCTTGATCAACACCATAATCTGTCAACATTTGTTTCATCCACAAGAGTTGAGTACAACAACTCCCTGCTGCAATGTATTCTGCTTCAGCTGTTGACAACGAAATCGAATTTTGCTTTTTAATATACCAAGAAACTAAGTTATTTCCAACATAAAAACATCCTCCGGTGGTACTCTTCCTGTCATCAGCATTACCTGCCCAGTCTGCATCACTATATCCTGATAAGAGAGTATTGGTATCTTTGGAGTACCAGATCCCATAGTCAGCTATTCCACTTATGTATCTGATTATACGTTTAACAGCCGTGATGTGTGATTCCTTAGGACATGCCTGATAACGTGCACACACTCCAACACTGAAACAGATATCAGGTCTACTTGCTGTCAAGTACAACAAGCTACCTATCATGCTCCTGTACAAGGTAACCTCTACCTGTTTTCCACCATCATCTTTAGAGAGCTTCTCTGTAGAACCCATAGGAGTGCGAACTTGACGTGCTTTCTCAAGACCGAATCTTTTGACTAGATTCTTAGCATATTTACTCTGTGATATGAACAGCCCATCACTAGTCTGTTTAACTTGGAGACCAAGAAACATATGTAACTCACCAACCATACTCATTTCAAATTCTTTTTGCATAAGGTCTATAAACTCACTTACTAGCTGAGAAGATGTAGAACCAAACACTATGTCATCAACATAAATCTGAGCAATAATGATAGCAGATCTGGTTCTCTGAACAAACAGTGTCTTATCAGCTCCGCCTCGTTCATACCCCTTTTAAGAAGATATCTAGTCAAACGCTCATACCAAGCTCTGGGAGCTTGCTTGAGACCATAAAGAGCTTTCTTCAGCCGATAAACATGACCAGTTAAGAAAGGATCTTCAAATCCCTTAGGCTGCTCGACATAAACTTCCTCATTTAAAATCCCATTTAGGAAGGCGCTTTTCACGTCCATTTGATGAAGCTTGAAGTTAAAACTGCATGCGACAGCAAGAAGAAGCCTAATAGATTCCAAACGAGCCACCGGAGCAAAGGTTTCATCGAAATCAACTCCTTCAATTTGTGTGTATCCCTGAGCAACCAGTCGAGCTTTGTTACGTGTGACATTTCCTCTTTCGTCTGTTTTATTCTTGAAAATCCACTTGGTGCCTATAACGTTCACCCCTTTCGGTCTCTCAACAAGACTCCACACGTCATTACGCTGAAATTGATTTAGCTCCTCTTGCATAGCCATCACCCAGAACTCATCCAACAATGCCTCTTTAACATTCTTGGGTTCAAGACTAGACAAAAAACAAGTATAACCAGCAAGATCACGATAATTTACCTGACTGGTGCCTCTGGTGCGAAGACCATCTTCAACATTCCCAATGACGAGCTCTGGAGGATGATTTCGGATAACTTTAGTTATTCCACGTGAGGGATGAGCTTCATTCTCATCAGATAGCGATTTTTCAGCAGAAGCCATTCCATGAGCGACACCATTCTGACTAGTGTTATCAGATGTTGAATCAAATGTTGTAACATTTTGTTCAACATTTTGTTCAACATTTTCATCTTCCTCATTAATCTCTTCTTGCGGCCCAGCCCCCACACCACCTTGCTCGAAGTCATCAACGACGACATTGATGGACTCCATCAAGACATCAGTACGATGATTTAGTACACGGAAGGCACGCCTCGTAGTAGAGTATCCGAGAAATGTCCCTTCATCACTCTTAGCATCGAATTTTCCTTTAGAAGTCCGATCCTGCAAGATGTAACATTTGCTACCAAAAACATGAAAATAAGAGACATTAGGTTTCCTACCTCTCCAGATCTCATAGGGAGTTTTATCCGTTCTGGGTCTCAGATAAACTCTATTTATGGTGTAGCAGGCAGTATTTATTGCTTCGGCCCACCATTTTGTACTGATCCTTCTGGCATTTAACATCACGCGAGCCATCTCCTGTAGAGTCCGATTCTTCCTCTCAACAATACCATTCTGTTGAGGAGTCTTTGGAGCAGAAAACTCATGTCGTATTCCCTCTGCCTCACAGAAGTCAGCAAACAGGTGGTTTTCGAACTCCTTACCATGATCACTGCGAATACGAGTAATCTTTCCAATAGTAGTTCCCCTCTCAGTCTGAAGGCGAATGCAAAGCTTTTTGAAGGCATTGAATGCATCTGACTTTTCTTTGAGAAAATCCACCCACGTGAAACGAGAAAAGTCATCAACACAGACAAAAATATATTTCTTACCTCCCATGCTGACTTCCGTTGTGGGTCCTATCAGGTCCATGTGCAGCAACTCCATATTCTTTGAGGTGGTGATGATCTGAAGTTGTTTATGATTGGTTCTCTTCTGTTTTCCTAGCTAACAAGAACCACAGACCCCTTCAATTTTCTTGGAAAGAACAGGTATTCCACGAACGGCTCCAACTTTGATAATTTCAATTAAGGTCTTGTAGTTCACATGACCAAGTTTTTGGTGCCATTGTTCGGCAACTTCAACACTGGCAGTGAGACATCTATTTGCTTCCTGCAAAAGATAACAATTGTCAGTCGATCGTTTTCCAGTAAGAACGTTGATCCCAGCTTTGTTTAGCACAACACACTTATCCTTAGTAAACTGAACAAACAGTCCTTGATCACACAATTGGCTTATACTAATCAAGTTAGCCTTTAAGTCCTGGACATGCATGACATCCTTCAAAGTAATGGACTCAGTCATCTTCAGCTCTCCCTTCCCAATGACTTTGCTTCTCTGGCCGTCACCAAAAGTGACGTGACCTTTATTTCCTGTAGTGTATTCAGACAAGAGGCCCCGGTTTCCTGTCATATGCCGAGAACAGCCGTTGTCGAAGTACCATGTGTTTTCCGAAAAAGCACTCATGGATGTGTAAGCAACTAGGCTGTGAACTCTTGTCTTTCTTATCCATCTCTTAATGATCCTTTTATCTGAATGTCCCTCGTTCCTTCCTTCATGTTGATGTCTCATCCTTCTGAAACACCTGCTCTCAGTGTGACCTCTGCATTGACAGTAATTACAAATCAAGGGTCTGATAGTAGTGCTCTTTTTGTGTTTACCTTTTTGACTCCCTTGCTTGGACTGTTTGTTACTCATCTGATTTCTGACAGGTTGACAATGAACTTCCTTGCTTATCTGAAGATAACCTCCTCTATTGAACCCTACTCCCGTACGATCTCTGGAGACTTTCCCCATGCTTAGAATATCATCAAGCTTGGTTTTGCCAGTGTTCCATTTGTTAAGAACACTCTCAGCATTTTCAGCTCTAAGAAGTGTTCTCCTGAGTTGGCCTTCCAGATTTCTGACGTCTTGCTTGATCTTGTCAAGTTGAGTTACAACCTCTTCTCTTTCACCTTTTAGTTTAATGTTCTCATACTTCAAGAGTTTGTTTATCTCACATATCTTTAACACATTAACAAACATGGTTTGATATGCGGACCGAATATCAACTTCGTCAACTTCCTTTTCATCACCCGTATCAGATATAGAATCACTATCAGATGTTGCACTAAATGTTATAACATTTTTCTTGACATTCTTATCTTTTTCTTTCAACATGGTGCAAACAGAACCCACACTATGTCCAACATTGCTAGTTGTGTCATCAGTACACTGATCACCCATGATGGTCATAAAAGCAACATAGTTGCTGACAATGTCCTCGTCACCAGTGTATTCTTCAGACTCATCATCACTCCAAGAGCTTGCTAGAGATTTTCCTTTTTGTTTCTTTATGGTGTTAGCACATTCTGCCTGTATGTGTCCAAAACATTCACATTCTCTGCATTGAATTCCCTTGCCTTTACCCTTTGTATCAAACTTCTGTATGGGTCGATTGTTGCCTCTAACTGCAGAAGAAAGATTTGTACGAGCTTCTTTGTTAATGTTTCTGAAATTCTGACCTCTATTTCCTATTTTCCTCATCATTTTACTAAAGTTCTTGGTTAAAAGAGCTATGTCATCTTCAATCTCAGTACCCTCTCCTTCATGTGAAGCATCAGCAGTTTCCACTTTTAAAGCCACTCCTTTCTCCCTTTTATTTTGCTTCAAGTTCATCTCAAAAGTTTCAAGAGATCCCATCAATTCATCCAATCTCATATTAGAAGTATTCCTAACTTCTTCTATAGCAGCTATTTTGGCCGAAAATTTTTCAGGAAGAGATCTAAGGGTTTTCTCAACTAATTTCTTTTGGGAGTACTTCTTTCCTAATTGAAAAGCTTGATTAGCTATGTCACGAAGTCTTCCATTGAATTCAGCCACAGATTCGTCATCATTCATCCTAAGGTTTTCAAACTGAGAAGCCAAAATTTGAAGTTTAGAGGCTCTTACAGTGCTTGTCCCTTCATGTATGTTTTGAAGGATATCCCATGCTTCTTTAGCAACTTCGCAGGTAGAGATCAACTTGAACTGTTCTTCATCAACATCAGTGAAAATTGCATTCAAGGCTTTAGAATTTCCCAGAGCCGCGCGTTCTTCTTCAATACTCCAATCTTGGACAGGTTTGAGAGATTCATTTCCCTTCTTGTCGTCAACTGTAGGAGGATTCCAGCCTTCAACAGTGGCCACCCATGCCTTCTCATCAAGAGATTTGATAAACGTGCGCATCCGTGACTTCCAATATGTATAATTGGTGCCAGTAAGAAGCGGAGGCCGAGTCACGGAAGCTCCTTCCTTCGTGTTCATGATTGACGTACTAAGACAGCAGAATCACACCCTCTTTGACTAGCAAAGAATGCGGATGACCTGCTCTGATACCAAATGAAATTAGTACGCAATCCTAATTATAGGGCACATAGAAATAATATCAAGCAACACATAATAACACAAGGTCGTTGGTAACACAGTTCGGTGCGCACACCTACATCTGCGGGGCCCCGCCCAGAAAATCAAATTACTCCATTATATAGTATGTAGAATACAGACATCAAAACTGAAAGATATTAGAGGAAATACACTCCCCCTCAATACATGCTACACGAGTTGATCGCAATCAACTCCTTGGAGTAATTTGCGCAAGCTCCCCTTGCGAGCAAGATCCCCTTGCAGTACTCACCAAGATCAACTCCCTTGATCCTCTACAATGTAGATGTGAGCCTCCTCCCGGAGCTTTTTAGATCCCCTTTCACCAAAGACGATCAACGCTATCTCAGCAGCCGCAGTACTCCTCCCCGTCACCTTGCTACTATTTTTAGAGTCCCTCTTCAAGATAGTTAAACTGTTAACAACAGCAGGAGCACAGGTAAAAAACCGCTGAGATTTTTCTCAACCAATCCAAGAGAAACTTCCGCAGCCAAGAGATCATGAAGCCAACCAGAACAATCTCAACAAATCATCACTCGGTTACAACATCTATAACCGACGGGATCTGCAAAATCCTTAAACCAAGAGTGGACCGAAGAACGAAGATCTGCATCCGTTCAAAAGATAAGAGAGAATCTCCAATAGCACCAAATGCATAACTGCAAGCCCTTTAGCTATAATAAGAAATCTTTGATGATAAGAACAGGTGATGAAGAACCAAATGTTGAACAAACACGTTCAACATTTTTCATAACATAATGTTTAACATTTCACCACGTTCAACATTGCACTTAACATACTGTTTAACATTTCACCAGAGCCGTTGTGCCACAATAGACAAACAAAAAACTTAACACCCTTAATTACATCTATGTGTTGCTTCATTCCACGAGAGATCAATCTGTCTATCTATATATCTATGTCTGTGTTTGCCTCCTCTACCTTGTATTCAAAATCGGCACTGTATACAGTTGAGTGAGATTAGCTTCCACGTTGTCCCCTAATATCCGTAGTACAATTAGCAATACACTGTGATGACGTATCGTGCGGATGGACTTGACTAGATGCGCTTGCCTCCATTCTATCGTATCTGTAATCCGCAATATTCCACAGCCATCAAGAGCATTAGCGATATCAACACGGGTTCGTCGACGACCACATTTTCTGTTCCTTCAACACTCAAATTACTACACGAGCGAATGAGATAATCAATCCAACTTCAAGTAATAGAAAACAGCCGATGGAGTGATTTACATCATTCCTCCTTGATAGGAAATTTTGTACATGACATTTCAAAGGAGAGATTTTAGTAATTCCATATGAATGTTTTTCCTTTTCTCCATTACACCACCACTCTTCTTCCCGAGTTCAATCCCATTTTACTTTGCTTTGGCTTTATCATAGGGTCTTTTTTTGGCAAACTTCTAAATATTTTTCCTTGGATGACTTGGATTCCTTCCACTTGTAGGTTCTTCCAACTATAAATATGGATTCCTTCTTTGGATGACCGTCCTCATGCCAATCCATCCCAGCACGAGGATGAAGTTCCTTGGGGTACTTTTTTGGTGATGGGCCGTTGTAAATATGCGGCTTAGTCGGGGTATATTTGTACTTTACCAGTATCGCCCTAAGAATGACATATAAATAGTCTCTTATCTTTAGGGTGTCTTTGAAGGGTTTTGACTGACCCCCAGGGCATAAAATCTATGCCCGTCTTACATCGATAGACTAAAGACCGATGGAGACTAACCGAGTTCAAGCTAGTAGGGTTGACTATTGACCATACCCTAGGTTTGACTTAGCAGCATAGTTTTGACGAAGAGACTAAAACTGTGGCATTCATCACGGACACAGTCAGGGTGGTCCCGACGATACTCATGTCAATGAGTTAACCAAATAATTATGATACCGAAACAAGAACAGTACTTGCTGTCGTGGTCACTGTCGTTTGGGGTTTCGAGCTCCACCTATAGTAGGGTCTGGCTGTAGGGTCTAACACAGAGTGAGACCTTCGTCAAGTAATATGTAGGATTATAGAGATGATGCATTGGATGCAAGGGAATTAATACGTCAAAAAATTACTGTGACAAAAGCTTAAAGAACTAATTTTATATACGGGATGAACACATAAGATGTGTGTCTGGATGATGGGAACATCCCGGTCAAAACCCAAGTTTAAATGTCGTCCAAAACGGTCTCCAAACGAGGAAAACAGGGCCAAAAGAGGAGAAAAGCCCATACAGGGCATTGCGGGTCGGCACGCTCGTTGTGGGTCAGGCGGGCCCGACCCGCGGACTAGACCCGTGCCCGCTCAGGCGGGCGCCCGCACCTGCCATGCGCATGTGCGCGCCCGAGCGGGCGGGCGCCCGCCCCCGCTTCATGCAGGAGGGACCCGCCCATGCCATGATGCACACATGTGCATGCACATCACGCGTCCGTCGGGTGCATGGTTTGCATGTACCCAGGATGGAAGTACAGGTGGGCCCCACGCGTATAGGGTTTCGAACCCTTGTTTTCCGACGGCAGCGTTTCTGTGAAAACGCTTGGGTTTTGCAAACTTTGGACATACGTTTTAGGTGTAAAACGAAGTCGGAATTGATCCTCGTTGTTTCTATACGTTCATCGTTCAGTGCTCTTTGATTTGATACATTATAACACTTGTGAAGCTCAACGATGAGTATGGAAAAATTCGTTGAAGTTTGGCCTTCGTGAAGATCAAACTTAAAATCAATTTTCTCATCAAAATGTTTTGTCTCACATCGGATATGAAGAAAATGGGAATAGTCATCCGCCTATATAAATATGGGCCAACTCCCCTCCTTGAAACTTGCACCAAGTCTTCAATTTCAAGAAGCTCCAAAAAGTTTTGAGCACGCTCACATTAAGACATAAAATATTCACACACTCTCTCTAATTCCTCCTTGCTCTTAACCGGGCTCTAACAAAGCTACGAAGAAGTTCGGATTGGATTCGAAGTCTTGACAGAGGATCCACTCAAGGTGAAACTTTCTGGAGCGCATGGTTGGCTCAGCGACAAGGGTGTTGCTCGTCTCGGGACGCGGTTCGGCTCAGGGGAAGCAGCTCAACCCCAACGCGAGGCATCGCTTCAGAGATAAAGAAAGGTGGCTGAAAACGACGCTTCGCCTGGAAGCGAAGTGACAAGTATGTAGTTTAATATACATGTGTTTATAATTGCAACAGGTTGATAGATCTATCTTTAGGGGTTGGTCGGACCCAACCTCGGGATAGTATAGATTTTGGCTAGGGTTTATTCTTTAGGGATTTCTTGAAAATGTTTTAAGATGATTATTCCGCTGCAAATTTGATTTCTTCATCCGACCGACTTGTACCGGATGTCGATTTTATAGCCCTAAGGATCAAGAAAACCATTCACCAACTAAGCTAACGGTGGAGATAGCGTGTGAAAATGTGAAGTGAAACCATTTACCAAATCGACATCATAGGGTTCGTGAATCAAAGAGGCAAATAGGCGAGGAAGCTTATGTGGTGTGCGGCAGTATGGTTGCCAGGCATATGTGTTCAATTCGAGTATAACTCAATTGTCTTTCCCGCTACGAAATGAGCAATTGGTGGATGTGGCATTTTATCGAACACGTGGTGTGTAATGAAAGTAGGGTGTGGATAATCGAGATAATAATCAAGCAAGCATACAAGAATGGTACCACTAGGCAAACTCCACTCTAGGATACCCACTAGGGTCCCTAATTCAAAGTATATCTCAAAAATCCTACCACATAATCATTACAACATGTAAGATTGAAATACCAAAGCCAAAGCAAACACAAATCACACACAACCACAAAAGAAGAAGATCTAGCTCATTATAACAAGAAAAGAGAGATTTTTTACTTCTAAAAACATTATCCATTATGATTACAATTCACTAAATAAAAATACACAAGGAGATGGGAAGAGTACAATAAGATCTTCAAGGAAAAACAAAACCCAAACCAAACGCTCCTCCAAGCTTTGCCTTGCACTCCCTAAGCTCTAACCCTAGAAGATGAAGAAGATGGAAGGAATGGAATGTGGGAAAGAGGGGAGAAGAAAGCCCTAAAATAGCTATCAACTCGCGGGTTGAAGAAAACCCCAATCGGGTCCAAAAAGAAAACCCCAAAACCTGTAACTTAAGTGAAGAAGAAAGGAGGGCGACACGGCCATGTCAAAAATGACACGGCCGTGTGGTGCCAACGCCAGAAAACTGCCCGCATCTGCCTGTTTGAACGACACGCCCGTGTTAAAAATGACACGGTCGTGTCGAAGCCATTATTTCCATGGGCTATAACCTGTTGCTGCTTTGTTCAGCTGCTGCTGTCGAAGATCCACATGGCCGTGTGGAATGTTCCACACGGGCGTGTGGAATGTTCCACCTGACCGTGTGGGACATTTAAGCTAAATATACTTTGTGTCTTTAAGCTTCGAAAAAATCCAGGAAAATTTGTAAAATTTTCTTGTTGTAAGGTGGTTGGGTAATCTAGTACCAATTTTGTCCTAGGTTATTGTTAGCTATGTGGAATCAATCGAACAATAAGAAAACATGCAATGATCACATAGATAAACGATAAGAACAATAAGAAATTGCAAAACAATAATAAAAACATAAATGGCAAGCAAGAAATACTTATCTTCAATGGTTGCAATACATAGAGTCGTCAATTTCACACCTATATCTAGAAAGAAAAGCATCTAAAACCACTCTAGATTTATCCATACTCCTAAAACTGAGAAAAACTGATGACAAGAGAGAAAACCAGCTCTCAAAAGTCGCCCACGTTAAATCCGCGCACTAAAACCCTTAAATAGCCCCTTAGGAACCCTAACGGTCGGAAAAACCCCGACCCGAAACGGCCGCGTCGACTATTCCACGCGGCCGCGTGGAATTTCCAGCATCGCAACATTGTCTTGTAGGAAATGTATAAAATCGATCCGATCTCAGAAAATACAAATAAATATGCGTTGGAATCGGGACATGATGCTCTACGAAGGAAAAATAAGGTGTGAAGATGACCACATGGTTGAGTGCAGATCTTCAATCTTTGCAAGGGTTGTGCTCTCCATGTGTCTTCTCCTCCACGCGGTCGCGTGGTGTAGCCACGCGGCATCGTGGATCCTCTTTTTTGAGCTCTTCCAGGCGGTCGTGTGGTTTGAGTTCACACGGCTGCATCGTTAGGGTGAATCGGTCGCATCGAATTGCACATTCCCTCCTTTCGACGTGGTCACGTGTGGCATTCCCACGCGGTCGCGTCAAATGCTCTTGTTGCTTCCTTGGGCTCCTGTCATAGCTCTCTTCCACGCAGCTGATCGCTCCGGGACGTGACCCAAAAGAACGGTTGTAGTTTTACCGCAAGTGCACGGTGTAGCAGCGAGCGGGATATCGAACACAGGGAGGACGAATGACTGTGCTTGCTCCGATCAACCTGGCTATTTAAGAAGAGAAATTTGCCTTTGGCGATCCTGTCACAATCGTCAGACAAATGTGCGAAATATCAAATCAAATAAAGAACGTCTAGGGAATGGGGAATCCCCGCTACACACCGTACTTCATAAATGTGGTTCCTCGGTATCAAAATTGCTAGAATGAGAATTCGGATGAACTAGTTGCAACTGAATGTAGAACCAAGCTCACGCTCTCGCGATGTTACCGGTCTATAGCTATCCTAGGGTCGGGTCCAATCTCTTGCAAACCCTACCCTAGGGAAGCTAGCATTAGGATCAAGATCATCGTCCAATCGCGCACCGAGCCCAATCTCTTGCAAACTCGGTCCACGATCTAGATTAGGATAGTTCCTACCCGTCCAAT